>CAUJRU010003168.1:24200-55086 GCA_963277665.1 Viscum album
TTATATCATTGTTTGAGTATATAGAATTTTTGGATTTTGGTATGTGGAAAGAGTTAACTTTTGACAACATTCATGTTTTCACTAAGGTTTAATGAATATTCATTTTTCAAGAGAATACATGATTAAGGTATTCACATGATTGGAATGTGACCAACAAGATAATGAGGGATAAATGATGGGTGGTTGATGACATTTCAAGTAATCATTTTATTTATACTATGATCTTGGACCAAAGTATTTTAGATAAAGAATGGAATGGATTATGTTGGACATAAGATAGTATTGTTTAAGGATATAAGTTTTTTTTCTATAATATTGATGGGATGTTATAGTAATGTTGTTGTAGAAAAAGGACAACCTGCAGGATGGGTGACAACCCATCGCGTTGGACAAGGCTGTGGGAATCGAACCCACAACCGAAGTGAGAATGGACTTTATCACCTACCAGTGGCCTATAGGAAGTCCATGTTTATTAGAAACTAGTTTCATTATATTAAGTAGTATGATATATGAAGTATATGTCCATTTTAGGAACTATATATGATTAATCTCACTATAGATGGACTTATGTATTTTATGATAACTTTTATAACCATTTGTTTGTTACAGATGGAATGACCCATCATTCTATCACATGATCTGCTAACACATCATGAATGACAAATTCAACTTCATTTCTTTAAGAGATGAAGTGGAAATTGTCCAAAGAACGACAAACAGTGAGACTGTACCAAAATCATGAATGTATTTATTCTAATTCCAATTTCATAAACTTTAGGGAAATGATCTTGAAAACCAAAAATGTTGCCCTAGTGCTCTTATATCCGATGAATCAGATGGTACCTTATATCGTCAGAAATTTATGACTTTGTGATTGTTGGCTTTTTCGTAGCCATATTTTCTACCACTCTCCATCAGAACTTGATGGTTATATTTTTGTTCCATATCCATATTTTCACCTATGTTTTCCTATATGGAAACCCAATGATGAGTTACTTTGGGTAATATTTACATTTCAAACATTAGTTTTTAAAATTAAGTTTTAGTATTCATTTTTATGATGTGGGTTTCTATAAATTGTAAACGATTTATAACCCCGATGAATTTCGAGGGAGAAATTCATTTTAAGGGGGTAGAATGTAACACCCCGAGATTTTATGAAAAATATTTGTTTATTTTCATTGATGTCTTGTGTTGTACGCTACCCCAAAAGGAGATTGCACAACACGCATCCCTGACTTTCCATGCATTACACGCAATCACGACCTTCCTCGATAGCGTGTACTCAATACCGAGTTTCACTAAACGAGATATTATTATAATATTATTATGAACTGGCCATTATGAATAGTAATACCCACTTTTTGAAATTTTATAAATTCTATATTTCAAAATGGACTTCATTTATGGATTTGGAATATCGAAATTAGCTTACGGTGAAATTTTAGTACTTTTCAGATAACTTTCATATTCTGATGAACAGTGAAAATTACTAAATTTCAATTAAAAACAACTTTTTTAATCAAAATAATTGATAGTGATAAATTATTTATTTGAGTGGTTTTAAAGTATATTTAGAATATATTTTTAAAATTTAATACAATGTTGGTCATTTTATGTAATTTCACATTTAAACCAGACATAGACAAGTGTCAATCTTTTGATAGTTATTATCTCTTAAAAACACGCTATTTGTTTTGACGACGGGAATTATTTTTTAAATTAGTTAATGTAACTGATATGTTTTGAATTTGGTAAATTAAACATAATTTTTGAATTCATAATATCAAATATATCTTAGGCCTATTTTTTGTATTTATCTGGAAAGAGTCATTTTTTATGAATAGTGAAACCACTAAGTGGTTGTTAAAAAAACTGAATTTTTCATAAACATAATTTTACCGCTTCTATGAGTGGAATTTCAAAAATCCGAGAGACACGGTTAATATCAATAACTAAAATTTGGTTCAATGAGATGAAAATAATTTTTGGTGAATAGTAACTTTTTACTTTTTTTCCCACAGTTAAAAATAAATAGGGTAATTAAGGGTAAATGTGTTATTATTATTACCCTAACACATGTCCTAATTCTATTGGATATGAGTAATTTGACCAAAAACAACCTTATGAATAAAATATGACCATTTAGTCCCACTTAGATTAGATTAGGACATTTATTATTAATTTATTTAATGAAGGGTTAAAATAGTTAAAATCAAAGTTTAATTACTAAATAATTTTTAATATAGATATATAAATAAGATAAATTCGACTATAAATATTAATTAGAAAGCTAAAAAAATTTCCTACATAATGGTATTTTATTTGTAATTTTTAGACTTAATGTAATTTAATTTAATTATGACACAATGATGATGTAGTAATTATCTTATTAATGAAATATTGACATAATTGATGTTATAAATACCCAAATAAATGTAATTTGAGACTTTTTATGAGTTAAAATAATTTTCTATGTTAATATGACATTTTAGTATTGATTTAATTAACTTTTTCAGAACTAATAATTCTGTTATTAGTTTCACAAAAATCAATTACCAAATAGTGTAAATATTGACATAAAAAAGTTTTTAAAAAAAATTTTATATTATTAATTGTTTTTATATTCCTAAAAATCTAAGGTTCGGTCAAGATTCTTATATAAGGATAGGTGTATCATTAATGGACAACTTGGGGGTCTCTTGGATGTATATGGTATGTTTAATCACTATATAATATAAAAATTCAAAGTGACATGGTAAATGTCAATCTAATTAACTAAGAGTTAAAAATAAAAGATAAGTTTAATATAAGGACCTAAACTTGTCTAAATTCTTTTGGACAATGGGCTTTCGACCCATCCACACCTTATCTTTGAAATATATCAATTTGGAGCTATTAAAAACCGAATATGACATTATAATAAAATAATATTTTTTTGTTATTCCAAAGGTGCCCCTCTCCTCCCTTATAAAAGGGCACCTCCTCCCTCCCTTCCTCACACCACTTTGAGCCTTCATGCCCGGCCAAACCCTGCCACATTCTCTTCGCAACTTCCCTAGAAACATACTAGAGGTACTGGTCTTCTTCAAATACCAATTTTAGTGCCCTAAGAGGAGGTCTCAAAGAGGCATTTCAAAGAACAGATAATGTTCGTTACCGATTCTTTCAACTTTATTTCTTCTTCCACATCTTATTATTAGGTTGTTTCATTATGAAGTAATAACATCAGTATAACTAATATACTGATATGTTATTATATGTATGAAACAACCCTATTTCACCATCTATCCATCCTACAGAAAACAAAATCACCGCGCGTGCGTATGTACGGAATCCTGTCTCCCTGCCATGGTGTAATCTATTTTCCACCACCACTTTACTTGGATGGGTAAATGGTGTAAATAATAACTATATATGATTATTGTAAAGGGATATTGATTCTGTAATATTATACATACACTCCAATAAAACATCATGATCATGGGAATGATATCATCGCTCGTGCGTGCGTACAGAATACCGTCTCCACGACACGATGAGATTCATTCTCAATGATTAACCATTCATAAATGATTATAATGTATATATAATAAGTAATCATGAAATCTATGACATAATAATGATACTTTATTTATTTATATATATATATATGTATTTCATCCAATTAATTCCATTCAATTCAACGAGGAAACGAAAACAACGTTCATGTGTACGTACGGCCTACCGTCTCCATGAATGGTGTTTTTCTTTCCATTTGTTGATCTATTATATATATGTATATTGTGAATATATATTATATATAAATAATGTTTTATATTCTGGAATTAAGTGATCATGATCTATGTAATCATATGAATAATAACAATTCAATACACGGACGACAAATGAAACGATTTTACCCAAAACACTCTTTAACAAAAGAACGGGTAATAAAATGTCCTAAGTTAACCATATATGATATCATAACAATGAATATGATTCTTAAATAAGTCAATGACATTATTTAAATCATTATACAGGAGGTTCGGATACGTACGAAGCATATCGGACCTATGGTGAGGGATAATTGTGCAAATCTCATTTTTATCCGAGATTGTTTATTCATAAGTATTTACTGAGATTATTCCTATCATCCATGTCCATGTTTTATAAAAGTGTATTCATGTATGTTTAATGTCATTTTTACCCATTTTTACTTTTACCCCATGGTATGGAAGGAATCTTTCTTTTATTTACCCAACAAGGTACTTTTTGACTTTTCCGACAAAAGTACGAGAAGAATGTTTTTTTAACGTATACGGCATGAAAGGATTTTTATGGTTTTATAAAGACTTAGTTTCATGTAGCTTCCTACAAAATATTTCATGACTATTTTCAAGAAAACCCTTTTTCTTTTAAAATTTCATGACATTTTGTGAAAATAAAATGATTTTGAAGAAAAATGGATATTTTCCTCAAGAATTCATTTCATGTGTTTTATCAAAACCATTTTCATATAAGATGACATTATTTCACATGTGTATGTTTCAAGTATCATGTCTCTATGATTTACATGGTTTCTCTTTTCTTATGATGAAATGTCCATTTGTTTTATATGTATTATAAAATGATGGGATGATGTTTATGAAACCCATTTTATTCTTTGGGTTATGATGAATGTTATAAGTTTATTTTGTGGCACATGTAAGAATGATTTCATTATGAGATGGGTGGGACCTATAAATCTCTCCAATGCACTAGGTAATGATTTATATCTCATGAGATAGACAATGATGGAACGACAAGTTAATCCGGTTCAGTATTACAGGACTGGAACGAGGAGTGAACACAATTCAGAAAGGGACATTGTCCATTAAGATGGTCTTGGAAGCAATGCCTTGGCTACTATGGAAATCATTACATGTGCTTAATGGATGACACAATTACATGTTTTATTCCCATGTTATGTTATCATGATTTATGTTCCATTATGATCTATGCCTTATGTATTTCCTAGTTTTAAGTCGTTTATCAAGATTTTGATGTTTAAACAAATGTTCATGTTTTTAAGTTCAAATGTATATGGAATGTTTTATTTTATCCATGCTTACCCTTACTGAGCATTTGAGCTCACCCTTTTTATGTTTTATTTTCCCCCAGGATTAAAAGAAAGGTTTTATGTAAGGAATCAAAAAGTAGAAGATCTTTATGGTAGATGTTGAAGATCTTTAACCACGATTAGAAGATTACGTTCCTAGTTTCCAAAGACACTAAACTATTACGGTCCTCGTGTGTCTATTTTTGTTATGTATTAAGTATTCGGAAAAAGTAATGTATTGTCCATGTACGTCATGTTTCAGGTCTCTACAGGCTTTCCAAGGGGTGGGGTGTCTAGAGGGGTGGGGGTGTCCAGTGGGTGGGGTGGTGTCCAGGGGGGTGGGTGGGGGTTGGTGGGGCTGTCCAAGGGGGGTGGGGTGGTGTCCAGAGGGTTGAGGTGGTTGTGCAAGGGGGTGTGAGGGTGTCCAGGTGGTGGGGTGGTGTCTAGGAGGGGTGGGGGGCATCCAGGGGGTTGATGGGCTTCTAGGGGGTGGGGGTGTCCAGGGGGTTGTGGGTGTCCAGGGGGTTGGGGGGCTTTCTAGGAGGTGGGGGTGTCAAAAGGGGTGGGGGTCTAGGGGGTTGGTGGGGTTGTCCAAGGGGGGTGGGTGGTGTCCAGGGGGTTTGGGGTGTCGTTCCATGGGGGTGGAGGTGTCCAGAGGTTGGGGGGTTCCAGGATGTGGGGTGGTGTCCAGGAGGGGTGGTGGCATCATGGGGGTGGGGGTGTCCAGGGGGTTGGGGGCGTCCATGGGGTTGGAGGGTGTCCATTTTAAAAAAAACAGAGACACATTGAGTGATATCTTCCACACTGTTCCTTAGATTTGGGCTATGCTAACTCTTACACGTCAAAAAATGACCCATGGATTGTTCCCCAAAAGTATCAACATATTCTGAATTTTTTTGGTCAGATTTCCGTACGTTAGTTGTTGTTTTCACATAAAATTCTGTCCATTTTAAACAAAAGAGAGAAACTTTGAGTGATATCGACCACACCATGCCTCGGATTGAGGAAACTCTGACTATTACACATCAAAAATGACCCATGGATATTTCTCCTTAAGTATCAACACTATCCTAATGCATTTGGTCAGATTTCCATACGTCAGTTGTTGTTTTCACTTAAAATTCTGTCCATTTTAAACAAAAGAGAGACTTTGAGTGATACCAGCCACACCATGCCTCAGATTGAGGGAGGGACGACTCGTACACATCAAAAAAATGACACATGGGTCATTCCCCTAATGTATCAACACAATATGAATGCATTTGGTCGGATTTCCATATGTCAATTTTTGGTTTCACTTAAAATTCTGTCCATTTTAAACAAAAGGGAGACACTTTGAGTGATCCCGGCCACACTCTGCCTCAGATTGAGGCGGGTTTGACTCTTAAAAATCACAAATTACACATCGATCATTCCCCTAAAGTATAAAAACAATCCTAATGCTTTTGGTCAGATTTCCTTATGCCAGTTGTTGTTTTCACTTAAAATTCATTCCATTTTAAACAAAGGAGAGACACTTTGAGTGATACCGGCCACACCATGCCTCTGATTGAGGCGGAGTTGACTTTTACATGTCACAAATGACTCATGTATCGTTCCCCAAATGTTTCAACACAATAAAAATGCGTTTGGTCGGATTTCATTATGTTAGTTGTTGTTTTCACTTAAAATTCTCGCTATTTTAAACAAAAGAGCGACTTTGAGTGATACCGGCCACACCGTGCCTCATATTGAGTCGGATTTGAGTCATAGAAAAAAAAATGGCCCATGTATCATTCACCTAATGTATCAACACATTCCAAATTCATTTGGTTGGATGTCCATTTGTCAGTTGTTGTTTTCATTTAAAATTCTGTCCATTTTAATCAAAAGAGATCCACCTTCAGTGATACCGACCACACCGTGCCTCATATTGAGGTAGGCCTGACTCGTAAATGTCATAAATGAAACATGGATATTTACCATAAAGAATCAACACTATACGAATGCGTTTGGTCAGATTTTCATATGTCAGTTGTTGTTTTCATTTAAAATTTTGTGCATTTTAAACCAAAGACAGACACTTTGAGTGATACCGGGCACACCGTGCCGCGGATTGTGGCTGGGTTGACTCGTACACATCAAAAATGACCCGTGTATTTTTTCCCTAAAGTATCAACACAATCAAAATGCATTTGGTCGGATTTCCGTACGTCAGTTCTTGTTTTCACATAAAATTTTGTCCATTTTAAATAAAAGAGAGACACTTTGAGTTATACCAGTCCCAAGATGCCTCTGATTGAGGCGGGGATGACTCATACAGATCCCAAATGACTCATATATCATTCCCATAATGTATCATCACAATCCAAATGAATTTAGTCGGATTTCGGTACATCAGTTACTATTTTAACTTAAAATTTTGTCCATTTTAAACAAAAGAAAGACATTGAAGGATACTAGCCACACCATGCCTCAGATTGAGTCGGGGGTGACTCGTACACGTCACAAATGACCCATGGATCGTTCCACTAAATTATCAAAATAATCATAATGTTTTTGGTCGAATATGAAGGTATTTGAAGATTTTACTGTTTTTTCATATCCAAATCCCAAAGAAAAGTGGTTCATCATTCATGCATGTTGCTGGTGCATTTCATCAGTTAAAATTGGAAAATGACTCATTAGAGAAATGTTGTTTTATTTAAAAACAATTAAATTTTTTCTAAAAACATTTACATATAAAAATGTTTCATCTTTTGATCCCCTTAACACCTCTCAAAAATGACCGCCAATTGTACACGTCACCATGTTAGATCTTCATGCTATTTGTGTACAATCTTCCAATAGGTATGCGGCCCACTTGTTTCAAAACAAATCTATATCTTCTTGTGAGTATGAGGCTTTTCTAAAGTCATAGTAGTACTTAAAAATATAAAAATAAAGAATTAATAATGAATTTAAATGAAATAGTAGCTGTTTTTGAAAATACCTCTTTGGGGATGGTGGTTTGTTGATAAAAATTGATCTCTTTCATAAATTTACAAACATAATAACTGCAGTCATTATCGTTTGTTTGTTTTGGACACTGCAAAAAAATTAATCACCAATATAATAAGTAACTTGTGTTGATATGTGTTTGGATAGTGAAATTTTATTATATATACCCTTATATTTTTCCAGACGTAGTACTTGCTCGCCTCCTAATGCTTAGCCCCTGCCCTCATTCATTTTTTAGACGATAATGATATACCACCCTATCTTAACGTAATCCTAAGTAAAAGATAATATAAATTTATTACTTTATTTTTAGACCTAAAAGGTAGGATGTAGTGTCTTATAGATTCAATAAATCCATCATGTGTGGTCGGTTTGTTGGATATCCTTGCATTGAATCCAAAAATAAATCTTTGGAGTATATGAGTTCAAAAAAATTTGCAGACAATGTTTCCTAAAAACACAAAAAGGAATAAGTAATAATAGATGTGAAAATATAATTGATATGCTTTAATCGTAGATTTTTACCCCTGCATGGTTGGTATTAGGAAAAGTCTGTCATCCGTAATCTTGCTTTCAAATGTTTTTACCAAGCTGTTTACTATTTCATCCTTTTTTGATGGCTCTAATTTCGGTAGTTGTGTTGATGTGGTATGTGGACTAACGAGTCCAAATTTTGGCTAATGGGAAATTTCCTTTAACTGTTTTTCATATATACATCTTTCAATAATATAAAATACATTTATTCATAATTTTCACATTATATAAGCTTTTAGAAAATAAATTCATGAGAAAATATCTCATATATAAATTTACAACTGTGACACCAAGACAACTCTATTCAAGGATCTCATTTACATTTTCAACAGCAAATAAATCTTTAATTTTCTCTCCTTATATATTCTTTTCAGAAACCACTATATGAATACTACCACCTCTTAACTTTATATCCACATGGGTCTTCAATGCTAGTAAACGTGGATACAGAATAGGTGGTTTTATTGTGCTTTCAGTAGCTCTTTTGGATCAGTTGGATTATCCTTTAGAAGCTTTTGAGCCGAATTTTCTTATCACCCCTCCCTTTCTACATCTATAATAACATTCATTAGTTCAGACCCCTTTTTCATTAATTGTTAAAGGTTCATCTTGAAAAATGGAAATAAATACCTCTTTGTTCACATATAAATTTACAAGTTGTAACAGATATGAAATGAATGTACCCATAGCCTTTTTGACCATATGGATATCATCTTCATCAAGTGGAATAGGTAGCTCTTAATTTGTCTGAAGAACTATAGCAATCGTCACTTTTAGATGATCTTTCTGAAGTGGTCTATTATGCAGCTTGTCCTCTGGGATGTTGAACACCGTAGCCCTCACTACAAGGTGATAGGTGGGTTTTGAGAGATATAAATCGTAGTCATTATCACCCTGTAGATGATCAGTACAAGAAAAGTATCAGTGTTTGTATGACTCACATTTCAAGGGAAAAATTATTGGAATATTGATTACCATATCTCAAACTGTTCTTTGAGGGGAATGGATCACCTCAAAGATGGTGGGGGTGGGGCGAGATCTTCACGCGCTGGTTGTTCCTGATTTGTGTCTTCTCCTTGATTCCCACCCATAAAGGTTTCTAGCAACTCTCCCTACCATTGAAATTTTTCTTCAAGAGTTTCTAGTCTTTCTCTCATTTGTTTCATTTTTTCATCTCTATCATCCGTTTTTTTTTTGGAATAATATACTTGGGGTGTCACCCAAAAACCCACACCTTTGACATGACCGTATTGTTATGGCCACTTCAAAGACATCGATAATAGGTCTTCATCCACTATAGGAGTAGATGATTCCTGTGACTGTAGGATATAAGAAAATAACTAACTATTTTTATGTAATATAAATTTAAAACAAATATTTTTATCATGTCATACATACACATATTTCTCACACTTTTTGTGTGCTTTAATCTACTAGATTCCCTTCCTTATTCAGACGTGCCTCATTCCATATCACACGACATGGGATGGAAGTGTATTTGGATTTAGACTCAAAAATCTAAATATAAATATAGAAAGATAATTATGATATTGTTTCTTGGGACCTAACAATATTTCTATAAATTTAAAATACGTACCATTTTCCTTTCTACTAAAGCATGCTGCATCCTTGCTTTACGATAGGGGTATGTTGGTTTTGATGCACGTTCCTTATTTTTAGTATTGAGTTTATGTTTCATAAATGAAATATTGAAAATCAATGTGATGAATACATGTATCCTCAAATAAAGTATTATCAGAAACAATGTACCTGAAACTTCTCATCCCCAAAGTGGCCAATAAATGCATCCCATGCTTCTTGGGATATCAGGTGAGCATAAACAAGGGGTGGGTACGGGTTTATTTTACCTTTAGAATCATTCAGGTGGCATTTTATTAAAATAGTGAGAAACCCTCGATGAAACCTTCCTACAAGCCTTAGTACATAATTCTTGTGTGAATCATCTACTGTAAATGTACACTGTAAGAGATTTAGTAGAGTAAGACACTATTTCATTATTTTATTTTCTAGTAAATTAAAGAAATAATATCATAATGTTACCGAAATTTCTTCCCAGATCACAGCCATCAGCTCGGACACAACATGATTCCTTGAATCTATTTCAATTGACTCACATTGCCATGTGAAAATTACAATGTAACTAATATTCATAGACTTTTTGGGATTCACATGTCGGCCACGTGCGTTCTATCAAACATCAAATTTGATTACTTGGATTTTCTACGTAAGAACATTGGCTAACACCTTCAAACAACGATGCACATGTGTTTTCTGTGACATTAGTCCTTCATCCCCGACCATTTCATCAATATCAACATAATCTATATGT
The DNA here is from genome assembly GCA_963277665.1 of Viscum album. Taxonomy (NCBI): domain Eukaryota; kingdom Viridiplantae; phylum Streptophyta; class Magnoliopsida; order Santalales; family Viscaceae; genus Viscum; species Viscum album. Next base: position 35,144 of record CAUJRU010003168.1, read on the forward strand.
TCATATGAAATGATAGCAATTCCATGTGTTGATTGTTGTTGGACCTCAACACTAGGAGCAGTAACAGGTTTAGAAACATGTTGTTGCTCTGCACTGTGAGCAGTCGCAGTAGCAGCAGCAACAAAAATAGCATGAGAGACGTGTTCAACCTTGAGGTTAGGAGAACCAAAACGTGTAGATGTCATTATATGTAAAAGTGGATTAACATTTAATTTAGATTACATAAATTCAGTAATTTTAAGATAATAACATGAGATAAGAAGATCTATATTAAAACAAATATAACCTATTTATTGAACTCTATTTCTTTTTTTCAAAGGATGAAGGGATTTTACACCTCTATCGATTATCTAAATCCCTTCATTGTGTTCTACTATAATGTATAAAACATCATCTACATTAGGACCACTGCAAAATGATTATGACGTCCCACAGAAACTTCCATCCTCAATTGAATTTTCATCAGACCCTTCAGTAGTTTTGGACGATAGTAGAACAATTGACCACTTTCAGTTTGCATGATCTGGAACATAAAATACTTGTACTGCTTGTGATGCCATTATAAAATATTCTTCTTGGTTCCCTTCTTTACTAAAATCAATTTTCACAAATCCCGATTCATTTATTTTAACACCACTGTTGTTTTCAACCCATTTGAATTCAAAAATCAACTATTGGAATGTCGTATAATCCAACTCCCATATTTGTTTGATAATTCCAAAGTATGACATATTTTCATAAATTGAATTTCTGTCCTTACTATTAGAAACATGCATCGCCTTAGCCACAAATGTAACTCCACTATTTTTCATGGTACTATCTTCATCATTTTCATCTATAGAGAATGTATAACCATTAATTATATAACCATTGTAAGATAATACTTACACACTTTGTCCAACAGCTATCCATCGAAGTTGTTATGAAATTGAATTTTAATTTTCATCTAACTCCTTAAAGATATGGTCCTGAATCCATCCTATAAACTGGTGATTATGTGTATTTGATATCCATTTTCAGCCCTTGATGGATTCAACTGCCTATGAATTTCTTTGTGGGTTTCAATATATGGAGCAACCTCCCAACTATTATACAAAATATAAAGGTGGGTCTGCTCTCAATCTGTAATATTGATTGTCACAACATCTCTTCCAGAATTTCCCTCACCCTCAATGTGTCCAGTGAGACGAGATTTCGGAAGACCAATGATTGCCACATCATATATGTATTTGGTACAGATTTCAATGGCTTCCTCAACAATATATCACTCCACTATACAAACCTCTGACTGAATTTTATTTTTGACATACCCTTTCAAAGTATTCATATACCATTCAATAGGGTACATCCATCTATAGTGCACTGGACCACAAAGTCGAATCTCTATCACCAAGTGAACTATTAAATGAACCATCATATCAAAGAATGTTGGCGGGAAGAAAATTTCTAATTCACATAATATGATGACAATTTCTCTTTCCATTGCTGGAAATTTTGCATGGTCTACTAAATTTATACATATATCTTTGAAAAAGAAACAAATTTTTGTTAACTTGTGATGAACATTCTTGGAAAAAATGTAACGTAAAGCTATAGGAATTAAATATTGCATCAAAACATTGCAGTCATGTGATTTCAAACCTTTAAAATTGAAATCATTCATTCACACAATGTTCTTGATATTTTATGAATAACCTTCTGGAACCTTTACATAATTAAAGATGTTACAAAACTAATATCTCTCCCCCATGGAAGGATTGTAAGTAGCTAGAGAACAAAAAATTCTATTTTCACCCATCACGGGAGGCAACTCTTCTTTTCTTCCCATGTCAACCATGTACAACCTTGCCTTAAATCCATCCTTTTTTTCAGGGGAATTTAGAAACGTTCCGATAGCACCGTCACATACATTTTTTTTCACATGCATCACATCAAGAAAATATCTGACGTTCAAACAATTCCATTATGGTAATTCAAAAAAAACAACTGATCTCTTTTTCCATCTGATTTTCGTAAGGTTTTTGGAAAATGGTTTACCAAAAATAGTGTTCACATATTTTACTTTCTCAGACAACTGATCACCTATTAGTGTAGACGGTTCTGTGTGTTGTTATGAACTTCTATTGAATGATGTCATCCAAGATTAGTACTTATGCCGATGAGGTAGAAATCTACGATTTCCTAGAAACACAGTTTTTGATGAATGTTTCTACATAATTGATTCTATATCTTCTTCACACATAGGACACCCTTGAGTTCCTCTAATGCTATAGCATGAAAAATTTATATAAGAATGGAAATAATTTATCCTCCTATACAACATCACCTTGAATGTGAAGTTTTCACTTTTTTTAAGCATCATTAAAAATAATACCTGAATCCCACAATAACATTAAATCCTCGATCAAAGGAGAAAAATAAATATCAATATCGTTACCTGGTTGTTTTAGTCCTGATATAAGCATAGATAACATGACAAATTTCCACTTAATGAATAACTGGGGTGGAAATTTATAATTTACCAACATAACAAGACATGTACTCTGAGTGCTGGTTTGAAAACCAATAGTATTCACTCCATCTGTAGATAACGTAAGACGAAGGTTTATCGGCTCTTTTCCAAATTCAAGATACTCATGATCAATTATCATCCATTGAGGACAGTCAGACAGGTGATGTAATTTTCCATCTTTATTTCTTTTATCTGAATGCCACGATAATTGTCTTTCAGTTTCTTCACTTCCATTTAGAGGCCTAAACCCTAGAATTATTGGAATGTACCATACAATTTTCATAGGAATAGATTCATCATTCTTGTATCGAGAAGCACCACATTTTGGGAATTCTATAAGTGATTTTTTCTCCTTGATAAATAGTATACAGTCTTTCGGGAAGGCATGTATTATTTCAGAAATCATACCCATTGAGCATAACATTCGTTTAGCTTCAAATGACTAGCTTGAGAGCTCATTATCTTCTGGGAGCATGTCATTCAAGAAAGAAAGTACTTCCGTAAAATTTACATCACTCCATCCATTGACATTTTTCAATTTATACAACTTCAGTACAGCTGAAAATGATGTATATTTAGAGAAACTAGTAAACAATGATGTCTTTACACGACTCTTTAACTTATCAATCAATTTTGGGAAATCACGGAGTTCATCATTAACTGTTCTTGTCATTTCCTCAATATGATCTTCATCATCATTGACATCTGTAACCACATACTCCTTACAGTCTTCTTCATTATCCATATTTGTATTCATATTTGATGATCCATAAAACGTAGTTTTATTATACCCAATATCTACATTCACTTTTTCCCCATATTTATTCAGACCTTTATAACTCCGATATATTCTATGACATACCAAATGTTCTTCCAACTCCTCTAGAGTAATTAGTCTAGAATAACAACAACGTAAACACTGACAAAGGATTGGAGAAGAATTATTTGTGTGATTCTGTTCAAACTTGATGAACTATTTCACTCTGTTCTCATACTCTATTGTCAAACAATTAGCATCCATCCAATCTTTATTCATCTCTATCCTATTTGAATGTCAAAGATTAGTATTTATGGTTCAAATACACAAAACAAGACTTCCTAATACAATATAATAGAACCAATTCCTTATAAAAATAGAGATTAATATTGCCTACCATATACATAGAAAATAATGGAAAAAATTAGGAAGAATAGTTTCTTGTACGTATTTATAATAGTACTACAAAAAAAATATAACGAACATAGATCATACCTCCAAACACTCCTAGAGCCTCTTGGTAAAAAGACTCTAGTGAATACAACTATCCAATATTCTAACCACTAAATTCCCAATATAGTAGTGGTCTATTTAGGGGTAGTATTAGTACAATCAAACCAAAGTTCCATCCACCGCATGCCGCTCCCTGATCTCCTCCATCACTTTAGTGCTGTACATACCTCTTTTCTCCAGTTCCTTCCTCTTCCTAGGATATTCATCGACTACCTATCCGATTATAGCTTGAATGTTAAGAAAATGAAATGTGAAATGTTTATACCCATCACAATAATACTAAATTCCTTGGAGTAATGTGATACCCTTGAGGTACCTATGAATGGCAGTGCCTCCTGAGATGAGACTTGCAGGACACACCTACTGTGGGTGGGTGCTGCTAACCCTACATCCCAGAAGATAACTACCTTAAAATATTATGATATCAACTCAAACCATAGGAATAATAATAGAACACTAATATAGCCATCCAAAGCTTAGTATTACATATTGAATTCCCCCAAACCACTAGAGGCCGGTCTATGAATTGATCAACCTAAATTAATAGATTTAATAAAAAGATCTGAAATACAATCCAACCATGTGAAAGAAATTTACATTCTCCTGAGAATAAATTCATCCCCCATCACATAATCTAGTTCTCCGTAATGTATGTGCACTTAACCAAAATCAATTGGGCTAACACACCAAGGGAAGTTCTTTAATAGAGCAGTTTCCATTCAAAATAACAATATTGATACCCATAATAGGTATCAGGGAAGAATCACTATCTACCCGATGAAGTTCATGGTGTCTCCCCATTTTCAGGAAAAAACCTTCTAGACTTGCACCTAGGAACAACTCGTTATAGAGGTTCACTAAGTTGACACCACCCTTAATTTATCCTTGAAATAAAAGTAATATGTGTCAAATTTTCCATTGATCAAAGTAGAGAAACTTCCCATAATCCTAAAATGAATTAACCTCCCAAATAAAACTTCTCACATATTGATACCACTATCTAAACTCAAAGTAGATGCTTAAATTCTAGAAGACAACTACATAAAAATTTTCCATATTATCACCTTTCCAACAATCAAGTTGGAAAAACATATACAAAAAAATTTATTATAATTGAGAAGTGAGTTAAAAAATTATAAATGTGTTTTGTCAAGATAAACCCCAAGTGAAGTCAAAAATAGCCTTATACACAATCAATTGTGATAATTTGTGAGCACTTTTCAATAAGTGATGTCAAACATAAACATTGTAACCTATAAACACTTATACAAAATCATTTTTCATAAATGGCGTCACCGACTTTTTTGTAACTGTCAAAAACATACTACATAAATGATAGAAAACTAAAAACATATACGATGTATATGGACAATGGATAGAGAGATACAGCCAAGGAGGAAGAAAACTGATGAAAACACTACGAGAGATATCCTTCCCAAACAGAAGACAAGTCCAAGTATCACACCTGATTCCTACTCAATTTTCTCTATCTCTCCATCGCGCCAGCCTCCCAATATAAAAACCCCTGTGAGGACCATCCCAAAGTAGAACCCTCCCCAGAAACACAATCATAAATAAAAACATCCCCATAAACACAATCACCATCACATCATGACACCCACAATGTTTAACCAATTAATAATGATACCGGTACTATCAAAACTCTTAATTTTCATGAAGGGGTTTACAAAAAGACCAATTTCCTCAATATAGATACACCCGCCAGAAGGATGAGCAAAAACACTCCACATTAATAGAATATTCATGTATAACAAGGTCTATCATGAGTTTTGACGAGAATATCAAACCCTCATACATATGACACTTGGTGAAAAATAAATTCTAGTTCCAAACATCATAAGGACCCATGGGGAATCATAAAAAAGTCATACTTTAGTTCAAATTATCTGCTAACCAAGTATAAGAATCCACTACATGTAAGATTTCATGACATAGATTGTTAGAAATCTATATTAGTTAGCATATAATCCAAGGGTGGTGATCATGGGGAAGAATCCAAACATCACCCTAATGAAAACTACTCTCAAAAAACCAATCCACCACAAATTAACCAAAAATGATAAGTGGGAGAATTACCTAGAGTAGATAGCACCAACGATGGAGGGAGTGAAGAAGCGTCGATCGGTAAGGGAGCCTTTTGTGCTACTTTGGGAGGGGAAGGCGTGATCGTGAGGGTGAGGTGCATGGGAGGATCCGCCACTATTGAGAAATAGAGGAGTAGGGTTCGCGGTGATTCCAGTGGAGAGGAGGATGTAGGGTTTGCTAGGAGGATGATTCGTGGAAGGGGTTTGAGGGACGGAGAAGGAGTATGGATAGCAGCGGAGCTCCGAAAAAGAGAAGATCAAGGGGGGAGGGGATTTTTCATAGAGGTACGACACTACAAGGTATTGCGGGAGCGATAAACAGAGGATAGTGTGCCCCATATTTTATAAAATATCGGACTATGGTTTTATCAGCGTTAAAAAAGCACTGATAAAGGGTTCCTTTATCAGTGATTTTTTAGCACTGATTGAGGTATTCTTCACCATCTCTTTTTTAGTGCTTATTAATCGTGCTCTTTATAAGTGCTATGAAAAAAGATCTGATAAAAGGACTATTTATAAGCAATTTCATAGCATTGATAAAGAAGCCCTTTATCATCACTAGAAAAGCGCTGATAAAGAATGAATTTAACAGCGCTAAAATTTTAGCACTCATAAAGGGTTACATTATCAGTGCTTTTATCTTAGAACTGATAAAAGGTGGCACTTCCCTTTCTCGTTTTTTTATTAGTGTTATTTAATATATATAGATATCTTGGTCACATGTGTTTGGCCGGGATCATACCACAATTTTCTAGAATATAACCCCTATAAATTTTATATAATACAATAGGGTTTTAAAAAATACTAGATTAGAATGGTACCCCTAGATATAATGTATCTATAACATTGAATTATTGTTTCACCTTATCCACCATACAATTCAATACAAGAACATACATAAAAAACAAACAAGAAAGAAAAACACACAACATGAATTCAAAGTCCCAACTCAAAGAAATTACATGGATTTAATGTTCATACTACCCCATAGGCGAATACAATAAATCATTAAATTATAAAAATAAATATGGTTTACAATGGAACCCATCATTTTTAGTAACCCTAGACATCATAAGTTATAGTGGAAAATTTTGAACATATCCTTCAAGACACCCAACTGAATGAACCACTATAAAACCCATCACCAACTATCTCCATCCAAAAGTGATCTATGGGGATTTCCCCCCATGGGAACATATATAATATTACCCTCCACCCAAAATACACTATCATTTAGAAACACCATCTGTATATTTCATTATATTTGTCAATCCATAAGAAATATGTGTTCCTCAGCACATCTTTATAGCTGAAATCCACCTCAGTCAGTCAGTAAGTTTTGGGTTAACATCCTATTGATCTCCATAGTAAAAATTCCATTTAGATCTTATATTAATTCTAATACAACTACTTTATCAAAGGATTTCACCAACTCATCAGTCTATATAGTGAATAGTTCTATCATCTGGAAACTCTTGGTGTACGCTCCCACTTTATATCCTACCACTTCTCATCACCCATACTCATCATATGATGGATCCACTTCGGAATCTATCTTTAGGTTAGAAAACTAATATCAACTTCTTCTGAACATTCATTGTCATATATGAAATATATTACTTCCCAATAAATCACTTTTCCCTCTGGACTATGGTTAATCCTAAGTGAATTATTTTATATTTCCTTTAGAATTCCTACACTTAACCACTACTATTTACAATATCAAAACTTGTATTTATAAGGATGATCTGACTACAACTAATGTATTTTCTCTGAACTAACTTATTTCAAAATATATCATCTAGTATATCATCATATTATATCCTGAAATTTTCCAAAAACAAGACATCAATGGTGAAGGTTTACTATCACCTTCTAGTTCCACCAATTTCATCTTCTAGAGACATAAATTTTTGAAATTCCAACACTTGAAAAAAAATTGGTCACACAACATACCCATAAAATCACCCACTTGAAAATTGTTTTCATAGTTAAAGACTTAAATTATATCACATAATGGAAATTATCATTCTCTTAATAATTTCCTATTAGTCAAACCTATTATTTTTTACCTTTGCATTTCCAAATATGATTTCCCACCATACATGCAATCATCTAATCCACATATAAGAAGAAAACATATTATTTTTTTCTATAATATACAATATTGTTCTAATGAATCCTTTCGAATTACTCTATCGAAACCAACCAAAGTAAATAAGATAGAGTTTCCATTCATATTTTTTAAGATATCAACGAGTCTTTTTCTATCACTATTTTCATTTCCTCACTCATTTTTGAAATTTATACATAAAAGACTCTACAAATGAGATTTTCCACTTCCAAGAGATGATTATTTCAATGATCTCGAGCGATACCATAAGATAAATCTCCCATCTAGAAATTTTATCCTCTAAACATTTTTTAATCATGAAACTATTGAACATCCTTTCAAATAATCATTATGCTTTGTAATAATCCTACTTAGTGCAACCAAGTTCAATTCCATCCCTTTATTCACACTACATTCCAACCTTGTTCTGATCCTTCAAGGTACCAGCCACATCACTAAAGTAAATTCCAATAATATGATGAACATACAAAATATATTACCAAATATTTAAGAATACTAAAATCTTAATCACCACTTATATGAAAATAATAATTCTGAAGACTTGGTTTTTCCTTATTCCAACATATACAATGTCATATATCACTTCCTAAATAAATTTTGGATGAAAGAAATAAATAATCCAAACATTTATACATAAGGTGTCTCTGGAAGGTATTAACCCAAAAAATATATCTACCACTAAATGAGACCTTCTGATTTTCTAGGTTCATTCTCCTTAATTAATAGGTTCCATCCCCAACATATCTTTGGACACACCATATTTCTTAAAAATATATCCAATTTTTCATAACAATATTAAAGCTCTCTGTTATTATATAATAACTGAAACACCATGGTGATTATGAACTATGGTTCTATAATTTTCTTATACTTCTTCTTGAGGAACCAACTCTCAAAATTCTATGATTCCTCATTAATGAAATTAAAAAGTACTGTATATCTGTGAAAATAAATAGAATTATCCAATGTTTTGATCCTTTGGCGCCTCCACTTCTATGTCAAGAACACCTCTTCCTCTCACATTCATGAGTGCAAGACAACCTTGCCAGAACATCCATATTATGAAAAACTATTCTACCATAATGAAAATATCCTTATAATAAAATTATTCAATCAACAAAGATTCCCCTTCTATAATTTTCCATATCCATATCATCCACCCCATAAACCTTTTATATAATCATCAATGTTACCTTCTAAATAAAAATTATATTCCACACACTATGATTCACCACATTCACCAATGATTATGAGTGCCTCCCACCTAAATCTCTCATGAAAAATAGATTCTTCCTTCCAGGACATTTAGAGAGATTTGAAACATAGATTTAATGACTTGAATAAAGTGGGAAGGATAACACATGGAATCATAAATACACCCCCTCAAATCATTCAATATTTTGTTACATCCATAATCTATCCTTCTAGAACATAACATTAGGTCCCAATAGTTTCCTGAGACACCCTTTCCTTTGATATTTCAATTTGAAAAACTAGGTAATAGCCGAATTTCAATGACTAATTCTTCTTGCTCAATAATTCAATAAATATTCATTCCATATAAATTATTACCAAAATCCTCCAACTTCTATATATTATTCAATTTATCCTAGAGAGAAATTCTAGAACCCTTACTTTTTCATTCATGAAATGGTTTCCCATTCCTCCAACAACCTCGTAGCTATCTAACTCACAATTAATGTAATTAAAAACTCATTTAGAGTAGCAAACCATCATCCTCTATAGACAATTGAATCCATTTTCAAACATTAATTTATAAAATTACCATTTAAATATTATCCAACAAAAATAATGATCTCCCACTAAAATAAAAAAATGGGATTAGGTCTTTTATTTTTAATTATACTATAATACCAAAGTCGGAATAGTTTTTTCAAAATGATCTCTAAGCCACCTTATCTTGGGTCTAGTAATCTGATGCTTTCTAAAAAAGATCCATTGCCACTTCATGTGGATGGTAAAAACCCTTAGTCTATAATATGACCCCATTTAAATATATAAATTATAATTATGTTCCAAAACATACCTTATCATAATGGGACCCCAAAACTATAATGTATAATGAATATTGAATCCATGTTTCACCTAACTTACTACACTCCAACATAATTGAAAAATCCTAGATTTAAAATTCCAGAAATTATGATCAATGAAGAATAATAAATGACATGGGAAAAACCCTTTATGTTACTATGTGGTGTATTTTATATTATTTTATATAATGTTGTTTAATATTAAAATTTTGGAATTTTCATTCTTTAAATTTTAATTTCTATATGTTTTGGTTTGTTTAATTTTTGACACATAGTCTACCAATTGTTAGGGAATCCTTGTAGATTAAAATTACAAAGGTATTCCACATTACATTGTTATTTCTTATAGCTTCTTGAACTTATTAGATTTATCAATACAAAATTAGGTCGTTTACTTTATTTTGATTGTGCATTGTTTGGTTTTCATGAAAATAACATGGTTTTATTGAATTGTGTCACCATATTAAAAATTGTGTGGGTGGATACTCATATGAAGATGGTCTGACACATGGATTGTTCATGGTTAGAATGATATTTATGAAGTATTTTAAGGCATCATAGAATCATTTTCATGGTTATCATAAGTTTCAGTACACTGTGAAACCTTACACAGCAACCTTCCCAGTTTTAGTGAAATGATATTTTTATACTTTTTCCCCTGTATGTTAAACCTAATTTTCTTCCCATATGTATCATTTATTTTATCTTATCCTAAGAACATGATAATAATTCCTTATATCAATTATCCTTGGATTCCAATATCTTCCATCCCAAAGTTTAACTAATTTCTCAACGTAATCCCTTCATTTCTCCTTTTTTTCATTTTTAATTTTTCTTTCTCATATATTATCCCAGATGTTTCCATGGATATCAAAAGCAAATGGATTTCAATGAATATATTTTGGTTTTAGTGGTCTAATATTAGGGGTTTGGGTTATTAGGGATTATGGAGGTATTTTCCTTCATTTTTGACCATTCTCCATTGAAAGTGGTGCGTTGTAGCTTATTGCGTAGGATTTCCACCATCACCATGGTATGTGTTTTTTATGAATCATTAAATTAAATATTAATGTTCTATTAGAGGTTTATAAAATTTTTCTGTCAAATTATTACATTTTGGAATAATTATATTATCTTTATGATGTGTCTTAATGTGTATGTTCAATTGGAATACTGTTATTTATAGTAAATTTCAAGGGGTTTTCTATTTTTAAGTGTGTTTTAGGGTTCCAATTGACATTAAAATGTTTCAATGATTTTTTCTTAAATCGAAATCGGGTTCTAAGAGGATTTTACAACATTTGGGTAACAGATTTTTTGAAGTGGTTGTTTTAATAATAATTTTGATTTGAATGATTTTGAATGAGGTTTCTATATCATTTAGGGGTAATTATGTTTTGAAATAAATTTAAAATGGGTGTGAAAAGGTCTTTCAATTTTAGTTATGTCCAATTGACAACTTTTAAATGGATATTATAGTGTGTTTGAGAGCCACATGACAGCCACTTCATTCTTGTGTGTACGATAAGAATTATATCCTGAGAAGAATACATTATATTTTATTTGATTTTATTAATGGTAAATGGAGTTGTTTCATGTGAGTGATTAGGATGAATGATTAGATTTATGCTTATCATTTTTTATGTTATGATATTATTTTAAGGATTATTTTTTATTCCCATATCAATTAGTTTTATCATGGAACCCTAGGATGTAATGTGTAGCATATGGATGCATGTTACACTATTATAGTGTGAAATCGCCCATTATTTCAATAGGATAGTTACAAACTCTAGGTGTTTTATGTATTCCCCATGAACCTCAAGAGGGTGTTGGAAAGAGAATTACCTAGTTTTACATTGAGTAAAAAAGATAGGTTTTTTATAATGATATCATGTCTTATAACATAATGTTAGATCCTAGTTTATATCTTTGGATACTAGTTGAATCCAGATAAGGAATTTTATTCCTTGTATCCCAAAGTTATATTGACCCGTATTAACACCTTTATTTACTTTATATTTTTTTTATTTTATATAGTTTATCAAATAATACATTACTTGTTGATTTATTATTAAAGTTCCTTTTGGTTTGTTTAGAAGAAATGGGTTTCATGGTGTCTAGGAATGTTTATTTCAAAAATAGATTATAATAGTCAAATAAATGTCATTTTCTATAAAAGAAAGTTACAACATCTAATTTACCATTATTTAATATACTTAAAAGGAGTTTATAATATTTAAAAATTATGTATTGATGTTTGTTAATGTAAATTAACTTTTAGAAAATTATCATCAAACATTATTTCAAACCAGTATAAATGAAATGAATTTTGCAAGAATGCCCACAATATATTTATAGTGAAATCCTACTAGGATTAGTTTCAATCCCACACTAAATACATCATTCTATATATATAGTTCATGTGGTTTCTTTTTTAGGTTCCTTCACTACAGACTCTCCTTTTGTTCATATTTATGTTGGTTCATTGATTTTCTAGGGATGTGAAAGGTGAATCTGGAGCCACATAAATATGGTTGGTTTTGGTTTGGTTTTCATATCATTTTTTGATATTATTTTATTATACATGGTTGCAAATACCATGTTTAGTGTATTTATAAATGGTATTTGGTTATTTTTTGATCTGTTATGTGATGTTTTTATTTATATATTCATGTTGTCTAATGTATTTCTTATTAATTTTTTTGTTCCTTATTTTGGATAGGTTATTTTTGGACGGAACATTATCTATTGAAGGATAATATAATTTATAAATCATGTAAAATTGATCCTAAATAACTATTTTTTACCATGTCGGGATAGAGAATTCCCTTTGATATTCATGGTGGGTCAATTTGGGCACCAATTCGAATATAGCCCAAGAAAATTCATTAAAAAACATTATCAAAGTATATGTTCTTGAATATGGACCTATGTTCTTGAGAATGGATTTTTTTTATTTGGGGAGATTCTTGGTATACTAGAGAATATGATCATTTCACTAACTCAAGATGATATTCTCAAGTAGGTTTCTACTAATCACCTTCCATTAAAAAACATTACTCACCATGGTTTTTAGATATCTTAGACTTAATTTTATGTTTTTTATTATCTTCAATGGGTTTTGATATTTTATGATTGTAATTTTATGCCCATTGAGTATTTAAATTATTTTAGTTTTCAATTTACGTTCATGTTCTATTATTATTGAAAGAACTAGGGTCGCATGGTTATCCATCATGGTCTAGTAAACCATTTGAATCTAATTTAGAGTATTTTTAAAATCACCACAAATATAATCACATTGTTCAATCATGGTTTACCAGCTCATATATGTCTCCATATTCCCTTTATCCAAGATCTGATTAATTTTTATTTTTATTGTGGTTGATTTGTTCTTAGGGATATGTTTTTGTAATTTTGGATTTATTTTGATCATATCAATGGGGTTCGTTAATATATATTTTTTCTTTTTATAGGGCCCTCTAAATTTTATCCCCTCCCTCCAACTTCAAGATAATAGGGGTCATTGTACCCCAATTTTTTTTTCTTCTACTTTAGTTTATGACTTTAAAGGGGCTGAAATTTTAATGTATTGGATAAATTTAACACCATATATGTTACTATGTCTATAATTTTATATTATTTTACAATATCATGGGTAGTTTTAGATTTTTAGATTTTTTTGGATTTGTTTGTTATTTATTAAGCGTTTAAGATTTATATTCCTATTTATTCATGGTTTATACATTGTTAGGTAAATCCTGAAAATTATCCTTACATAGGTATTTGATGGAACATAGTTTTTTCACTCGATTTGGTAAACTATGTAGGGTTATCCTTATGCAATAGGATTTGTTAGTTTATTTTTAATGTGTGTGATTTTATCCACATAGCCAGTGAATGGTCTTATTGAACCCTAAAAGGAAAGGATAAACTGGTCAGATGGACCAAAATATGAGAATGGTATGATACATAGTTTCATCATGGTTAAAAGGAACATTTAGTAACTCTCCATAGCTTTCTGTTATTCGATATGGGCATTTTCTTTGGACATAACAATGTATGGTTATCTTCTTATTAACAACACGACCTTCCCTATTATAGTACAATGAAATTTTCTTCTTCCCCCTACACATTTAACTTTATTTTTTTCTCACCACAACATATTTTTTATTTAACTGAGCCTAGGTACATTATAGATGGTCCCTCCATCTCTTATCCATAAATTTAATGATATTCTATCCCAATTATAATATGAATTTTCAGGGTTAAACCCTCTCCCCCCTTGTATCCTTCTTATTTTTTCCATTTTCCCTTCTCCCTAGGTTTTATTGCCTCACACAAACCCTATTGGTTTCAACACATGAATTTAGTATTCTGGATGGTTTATTGTTAATTATTCAAGTTTCAATTCTTTATAGAAAGTTATTTATTCTTATTAGAGAATTCAACATAGAAGGTGATGCATTGCTAAAAATTGCATAAGTTTTACACTTTGATCCAGGTAAGTGTTTTTTCTCTTATATTAAATTGAATATAACTATGTGTTTAGTGATTTAATTTAATTATCAATTTGAAACTATGTAGTATAATCATATTTGGTTTATAAGGTTTTTTATTGTGGATGTTCACTTGGCATAATGGTATTTGAATTTAATTTTAAGGGCTTTTCAATTTTTCATTGTGTTTTTGGCATCCAAGTGACTTTAAAATGTTTTAATGAGTTATTTTAAAATTTAGTTAGGGTAATAAGAATATTTGATCCCATTTGGGTGAAATTTTTTGTAAATTGTGGAATTTTATAGGAAATTTCTTTTAATTGAGTTTGAATGAGGTTTCTAAATGATTTGATGTGAATGATTTTTTAAAATAAATATCAAAAGGGTGGTAAAATGGAGTGGAATGTGGATCTATTTTCTCAAAAATGTTATTCTTGAACTTTTATATGATTTTTAGTTGTATGTGTGATACCCTCTTAGGATCACATTTATTATTGTGTTAATGATATTGATTATGTCCAGAGGAGTATAATTTAATATTTTTTGATCTTATTGTTGGTAAAATGGTTTGTTTCTTATAAGGTTGTTTGAGGTGAGATCAAATTTATGGTTATTTCTTTGTAATTCATTTTTTCATTTATTTGTTGGATTTTTTTTACATGCATTCAGATTTATCATGGGATAATTGGAAATTACGTATATAGACTGTATATTTTTTATTCTAGTATGGTTTGCATTGACCATTAATTTCCCTAGGAGACTTCCTCCCTCCTAGGGGTTTATTTAGTTCATGATGAACCTTTAGAGGGTTCTGGATAGAAATTACCCAGATTTCCATATGGTACCCAAGATAGTGTGTTTTTATGATACCTAGTTTAGTATAATTCATGTTAGACCCTTTTTTGTTTCCCAAGATACTATTTCATGGTTGATATGTGATTTTATAACTTTTATACCATAGTTCAATTGGCTTATATTATCATCATGATTTATCATGGTTTTTTATTTTTCTATATTATATCATTGATGGCATGGTGTATGGATTTTAGTTTCATTATTCATTCTTGTTTTGGATTATTTAGAGGATTTTTTTTCAAATAGTTGTGTATATATAATTTATAAAATATATTTGAAAGGATTATTTATAATTGGTGTTCCTCGATACTAGTAATGGATTCATATGGGTTTTCATTGTGTTTAATTTATAAAAAATGGTGTATGATAAATAAAAAATATTATGGTTTGATGTTTATTTGGGTTAATTAACTTTAAGAATACTATATTATAATTTAATTTCAAACTTGCATAAATGAAATTTATTTTGAATGGATATTCAAAAACTATTTAGTGATATAATATTGTGTTTTTTCTCTCTCACACCCTGCATAAACCTTATTGTGTACACATCAACTATAGTTTATTTTCAGGTTCCTAAGCTATGGCCTCTCATTCTGATCATTTTTTGGTGGATTCTTATATTGTATTGGGACATGGAGATTGAAAAATGGATCACATGGATATGGTTTATTTTGGTTTTTTTATATTTTCATTTAAGGATATATTTTTATTGACTATATATTCATAGACCATGTCCATCTTATTTATTTATGGGATGTTAAAAATGTTTTAGTACTATTATGTGATATATCAACACACATGAGCATTGTATGTACTCCAAATAGTATTTATCTTATTTATATTTTATAATAAGTTTTTAAATTAAATGTTTAGATTTATAAATAATTATTTAAGGTCAAATTAATTTAAAAATTATGTCAGATTATAACTGAGAACTATTTATAATTTCATTGGAATAATGAATCCCATCCAGGGATTGTGACAAGTCAGGTCGGGAACCAGTTTGGTGGTGTCTTGAGACAGTTCATTATGACCATAATGGAAAATCAAAATGAAAATAAATTATATGGTCTGGATACTTCTCATACTCTAAAAGGTAACAAAGAACTTCCTTACATTATGTTGAGAAATATGAGCTATGAGGGAAACAATAAAATCTAGTAACACTACCCAACCAAAGTTATAGAGACACCATCTGGAAAACTACTTCTAAACATCCTACTCAACAACCCATCATGAACACCCTCCTCTAAAGATATTCTACCCCCATAAATCTATAGTGATTTACCTATATGGGGGTAGACATGATAACATTTTTCATCATGAACACCAGCAGCCGTAGAAACATCTCCATAGTTTATCTTATGATGTTCATTCCAATGGGAACTTATATTCCTCATTACATCCATATATATTATGTCTATGGTAGTCAATTACTAAATTCACTTTACACTACCAGTCAATCTACATCGTGAGAATCCCACATTGATTCTACCTTCCTAGTTAACCTTCCTCTTGGTAAAAGGCCATTTCGTATTCAACTGGTCTATCCGATGAACTATTTTATCATTTGGAATCATTGGTTTAATCACTACCATTATTTCTCAATACATCTCATCACCGAGATGAATCCTATGATTGATCTTCTTTTGATGGACCAAATTATAATGGTCTAACCAACATCCACATATTTTTGAACATTCATGAAACATATATAATATATTCCCAATATATGTGTCATGTATTCCTCTAGAATATGGCTTCACAGAAGTTCATTTTTTTATATTTCCGTCCATCAACATTCATACATGTGAACAACATTGTATCCAACTCCACTATCATTCCTTCAAACCATGATATAAATTATGATTAACTAATTCTACTTATATATATTCTATTACATTACATCTAATAGGCTATCATCTAATCAACTATTTTCTTTTGATTAAACTGTACATCCATGGTGATGGTGTACTATCTCCAACTGGTTCCACTAATTGTATCTTATTGACACTCAAATTCTAAAAACCCCAACATATGATGAGAAACCATTTCACACACTAAAACCCTATAATATGATTAATTTTTACCTTTATTGGATGATATATATCCAATTTTAAATCATTCATAAGTATGGACCCCCTCATAGTTGATTTAAAAATTCTTCAATACTGGGCATAAGACATTTTTTCTTGATCACGGTCCTTTTAAATTCATGAAAATAAATATATATATGCATTGATCCTATATTATTCATATAAAAATGGTGTGGTGAACCCCATAGTCTATGACTAGGGTCTATAAAACCCTTATCTATATTCTCTTAGAGTTCCTACAAAAATTTACACAATTAAATTATGGACACTCTCGTAGGATTCTTTGACACATCAAAAAATGTAAAAATAATATCTATGGAAAACGTAAATAAAAAATATAGAAGACGTTCAAGAAAATCGGCAGGCATAACATAAATTTATTATTCCAAAATTAAAAATTCATCAATAATAAGTTTATCCTCAACCATTTCAAAAAAATAACCCACATAATAGGGTACTAAAACTCATATCAAAGTATTAATTAACATAGGAAATATTCATTTATGTGTCGACATATATTTATTGGTTCATTTGGGATATAATATGTAACATTCCCCTCCAAAAAAATAATCTTTACTCTATGTTGAATGTGTTAATCCATTCCCAAAATTAAAACCAATTTTACTAAAGGATATATAATAATATTTTCATATGGAAAACTCTAAAAAAATTCTCCCATAAATGATTTAATGTGTTGGGGAGAAATTATTACACGACTAAGAGTCTTCGACATTTATTCAATTAAAAATTTTTGGAATATAAATTTTCAGTCATAAATAATTGTAATTGTTTAAATATATTTATATAAGAAGACTCAAATAAGTTTATTTCAATAATGAATATACATGTCACCACCTCAATTTCGTGATTCATAAAAGTTTACCTTACTATAACTAAATGGTGAGCATTCATATCATGAAATAACAACAACATTATGAAATCATATTATAAGGAAAATAAATCCTAATATCACATTAATAGTGAAACTTTCATTTCAAATTATGAAATTTTAGGTTCATCTGACATCACATATGGTTTAATATAGGTTTTTTAATTTCTCAACTCCTATTCTTCACAACCTAATCCCCAAAATTATCTATACCTCACTCTGATACCTATTGAAATGTACCAAACAAAACATACATACATATTACATTATTAATTATTAATATTCATTATATATTAAATTAAATACCACCCCACAACCTATATTTTTTGTTTCTTTAGATATTAGATACATAAAAATATTATTTTTCAATAATTATTCAAAATCACCCAAAAATTTTAATCACATATAAAAAAATTATAAAAATATAATTCATTCTTCATTACCTATTGAATGTAAGAATTAGAAAATATTTATCATATATTCTTAGTAATGGTAAAAATAATTGATATCAATCAAAGATCACAAGGGAGAGTAAGATAAACACGAGGACATGAAAACATTATCCAGGTAAATGAACATAACATAAAGAAATCGTACCCAATAAAACATGGATCATAAACCCTGAATTGTGAGATAATTATTTTTACATATTTTGTTTTATGTGACATAGGAATGTGGGATAATGATACAATACTAATATTTTATGGATACATAGCATATCAATTTAGAATAATATTGACATATTCTATCAGAACGTGTCACATATATTTTTATATTAAATCTATTCTTATATCAAGGAACATTGCCAAAATATCATTATATACATTATATATTCCCATTAAATTGTTGATTGGACTCACTACCTATTCCAAAAAATATAGAGGATAGACTCATATAGTAGCTTGGTTCCACTACATTTCCACATAAACATAGTGAAAAAACTCTATATTAGAATAGGTATGATCCCACTTATATTACAAGTATTATCATGAGATATAAATCCCTACAAAAGAATTGGATCGATATATAATTATTCCCCCAATTATATAATGAAAAAACTATATGTGTTCCTTATGAACCTGAAAAAATCATAACCCTTTCCTTGAATAATTAACCCAAAAGAAATAATTGGGTTTCATGATGTTTTTCACAAGGCACGATCATAATCCATCTATAAAAATAATATATATGATAACATTTGAATTTATCTCTAGAGAAACATAACAAAAAATAATGGAAATTGAATTACATGAAAAAGTATATTATAAGAGCGTTAGCAATCACATTGAAAAATAATGAAAAATATGATTGGATTTAATTTTAAATGGAAATAATTTATAACAAATAATTTTAAAAAAATAATTATAAAAAAATGTACTTTGAATATTTATGAAAACATGAAAAGAAATCTTGGTAAATAAAACCAGAGAAAACAGTGTGATAAATTACCCATGCCAAAAATATTAAAAACAATAAATTAACAATTTTGTAAATATATAAAAAATAAATATAAAACGAGCAAA
>CAUJRU010003169.1:0-54885 GCA_963277665.1 Viscum album
GGTGATCAGGTTGCCCAAAATGGATATAAATAGAGGGCTACCCCTCCTCATTTTTAACGGGGCTCAACACTTAGAGAAAATTCGAGCTCTAGTCGTGCAAGTGGTGGTTTGGTCATGAAAGTATAAAGATATTCAGAAGTTACATGCCAATTGATAATTGTGCACCAATATTGGTTTGGGAATAAATGGGTGTGAGTCACCCAAGTTTTGTTTTGAAGAAGGGAGTATTGTGCAAGTATTTTGGTGACACTTTCTCTATATTCTTAGAGAAGCACTCTAGGGTTGGAGAAGCATGCCATTCATTCTAGGTTTGCGTGAAAGTTATAAGATTTCCTGGTACACCCGTGGTAAAGTTATATTCATCAATGGATGAAAGTGGAACTTAAATAGAGAATCTATATAAATAGGAAGATTCATTTATTTGTGATAATGAAGGGACCTATAAGTCCATAAACTGTGAGTGGATCCTTTCTAAAGCAATGAGTAAAGAAAGAGGAAGAAGGTGATCCTTTCTACCGGCAGTGATCCAGAGAGAGAGGAACAGGGAGTGACCCTTGGGAAAGCAATGAGCTAACCCTAAACATTGTAAAGTTAGTGAGCTTGGGCATAGAATTGATCTAGCCTGAATATTATTTTCACTGAGATTTAGTGGATTTGGTATAGTGGTATATCACCGGTGTATTCTCCTTAAATGTATCCCGGTGGGGGTGAACCAAGTAAAAATATCTATGTATGCCTGCTTGCTTCCCTACATTGCATCCAAATAATCATCATCAAATAAAGAAGAAAATAAGTGATCATAATAAACACACAAGTGCAAAAAAAGTTACCCTTGTGATAAAGAGTTCAAGATCTATTGGGGTAGGAGTAATTTGGAAAATAATATACATACCCTGATTCACCCCCCCCCCCAAGGTATATAGGCCCCTTTTGGTCCTAACAATAACTGTATAATATGAGTATATTTTGGCTACTCAAGAATGCACGTAGTTATTGTGGATGAAGTAGCAACTTGATGATATGGAAGTTCAAGTGAAGTCTCCAATCAGAATCCATTATGATAATTCAAGTGCTATAAATATTATAAAAAATATATTCCATCACTCAAGGAAAAAGAACATTTAAATCAAGTATCATTTTATCAAGTAGAAGGTAGAGCAATGGCTTGTGAAGTTGGAGTATGTGCCTAAAGAACTACAGGTTGCAGACATTCTGACAATTTCCTTACCCAAAGAAGTGTTTGAGAGGCATCAATTGGCTCTGGGAGTTCAGTCGACTCCCTGCACTTGAAAAAGTGTGGTTGTGGGACCCCATCTCTCTAAGGTATGGTATGTTTTTCCATAATGTACGGATTTGTGTTCTTTAACCTATTTTAGACCACAATTACATGACCTTCAGGTTCATTGATGAAGTGAACTTCAGGTTCATTGACAAAGGGGGAGAATTTATGGCTATAAAAGGGAGAAAATGTCTTAATCAAGACATGGGGAGAATAATATAATAGGTGGAATATTGAGAAAGGGGAGCAACGAGATATTGGGAGTTTTTAAATATGATGATTCTTGATATGACCGATCAAAGGGTATATATCATGACATCTGAGTTTCTTGATGAAAGTATTTGAGTGGTTTCAAAATAAAGTGATTCATTGATAAACTTTTCATTTTACTCTTGCTTCCCATGTTGAGAATTGCTCATGTGGGATTAGAGTATCTATTGAGAAAATATTTGATTGTTACCTAAATTGAAAGAAGTTAATGATGGTAAAATATAGAAGGATCTCTAATAAGGTATCAAAAAGTAAAGAGTTGTCAACAAACCCATAGGGGGAGATTGCTGGGAAAAAATTCCTCAAGGTAACATTGATGATTTTTTTTTTTTTGATTGTGTTTGTTGAAAAAGAGGGTTTATATGGTCATTTGTGGAGTTCCAAAGATATTATTGAAAAAATATGTTGACAAAGATCCATGATAAACGAATGGATGATCTGGAGGCAGTTCAAAAAGATAGTATACAAGGTAATTCCATTTTCCAGTGTTTGCCAAATTTTTGTGTCCAAAAATTAGAGAATGGAGGAAAGTATTTTTGAAAAGGGAGTTATGTTCTAGGGTTAAGGAGGATTTAAAATTTGTGCTCAAACCAGGTTTCAAGATCAGAACATCAAAATATGGAAAAGGAAATAAGGGCGTGTAAGTTATCAAGCTTCACGAAATGTGAGGTTTCATAACTAGGGGATAAGTTGTGCACCATGCGAATAGGGTCACCAAAATCCCCCCCCCCTCATTCTGATAGAATATCAACACTTAGAGAAAATTGTAGCTCCAGTCACGCAAGTGGAAGAAAGTGGCGTACAAGTAGAGAGTTACGCAGAATTTGTGCACTAGAAGGGATTTGTGTGCCAATAGTGAGTTGGGAATAAAAAGGGTGTGTCGCACAAGTATTGAGTAGTTCAAAAGTTGTTTTTCCCATGAAAAATATGACACTTGCTAGCCATGAATTAAAGTTGTGTGCAAGTCAGCTCTAGGTTTCATGGAAATTGTAAGTTTCCCAGTACATCTGTGGTAAAGTGGTATTCATCAATGGATAAAAGTGGAACTTCAATAGAGCATCTATATACAGTTGAGGATGTGGAATTAATTTAAATGAAGGGACCTACAAGTCCATAAACTATGTGTAGATCCCTTCCAAGATTAGTGAGTGAAGGAATAGGAAGACGGTGATCCTTTCCACTGGCAGTGAGCCAGAGAAATAGAAATAGGGAGTAACCCTTGGGAATGACGTGAGAAAACCCTAAACATTTTAAAGGTAGTGAGTCTGGGCATAGAAGTTATCTAGTACGAACCTCATAATTGGAATTGAGCTTTAGTGGATTTGGTACATCAGCACATCGTTGTTGTATGCTACTTAGACATAGCCCATTGAGGGTGAACCAAGTAAAATTATTATGTCATGTTCATGATTTAATTTCTATTCATACATTTCTACGGTAGAAAGAGAGAAGTGTGTTTTGTTTAACAATGATACAAGATCTAAAGGGGGAGTATTTTTAATCTTTCATGCCCTTATTCACCCCCCCCCCCCCCCTCTTAGGGTATTTGACCTAGTGGACCTAACACTTATAAACCCAATATTTACACTCTATCCTAAATAAAAACCTAACTGAAGGAGCTCATTCATTGTTCTAATTCCAAATTGAAGAACCAAGATGCAATGATGAATCCTGAGAGAAGTGTTGGGCATAACAAATGAGGTAACAGGATACACAACATCCATACGGATAAGATCAAAGTAGTAATTTTCATAAGAACTTGGGGAACAAATCATAGGGGGAATATGAAAAAATGAGATAATTTGTAGAGCCAAGGCATAGATCAGCCCATTATGAGAGAGAAAATAAACACACCGAGAAATCACACTAAGAGCGCATGAGAAGAATTAGAACAATGTTGATCAAATATCCTAATTTAATCCAACCTGTTAATATAAGGAAAATAAATAAAATTTTGGGATTTAAAATTGATTTTAGGGAGATATAAACCAAAATAAAACATTCTCATATGCATATAAAAAATCCATTCAATCCAAACCATGCAAAATAAAAAATTAGTAAACTGAAGAAGAAAAATGAAAGGAACTAAATGCAGGCATAAAAATTGAACAAAATAAATTAAATTGATATAAAAAAATACAATAGTAATTTCACAAATCTCAAACTTGAAATTAAAATGATTTACATATGGTGTTCTTGCAACCTACACTATTGAACTGAGACTATGTTCACTAAGCCTAGATAAAGTTTAAACTTTGATAATAGAATGACTTTAGTCAAACTATTATCTGGATTAATAAAATTTTGTATCTTCATGATACACATCATCCTAGATTCAATAACATTTCTAAAAAATGATGTTTGATGTCTATATTCTTTGATCCACCATAGAAAACAAAGTTCTTAGACAAGTTAAGGGAAGATTGACTATCATAGTACACAACAATAATGGCAACAGATAAAGACACCTCATTAATTATGATCTTCAACCAGATAGATTCTCTTATTGATTCTGTTAAATAAATATATTATACATCAGTAGTGAAAAAGTAAACTACATATTTTATATTGTGTTTTTAAGAAACAGTTCCAGGAAAATCAACAAAAACAAAACATATAATATATTTTTGAGTGTCCATATTTGTATCATAGTTATAATCAATAAATCCAATAATATAATCAGAATAACTACCATTCATTCCATATCAAATGTATAAATTATAAGACATATAATCATATATGAAGATACATTTCAAATCATGCTAATGAATTTTCCTAGATTTTCCCATAAACCTTCTTAATTTACACATTACAATGGAAATATCCAGTCTAGAAAAAATCATTTCATACATATGACTTCATACAATGTTATCATTTGTAATATTATTCATGAATATTACCTTAGCTTCATAATTAGGGGATTAAATAAGGGAAAAATTGAAATTCTTACCCAAGGGTATGCTAACAGGTTTATTATGCTCAAACAAATATCTTTTTAAAAACTTTTTAATGTATTCATGTTTCTGGTGATAAAAGGATTTTCTCTCTCTACACCTAATGATTTCCATTAAAAAAAATATTTTTAATTTCCCAATTCTTTCATTTTAAAATCAGAATAAAGTTAGAAAATAACTTGATTTATAAGTCTCGTGTTTTAATTGATTAAAATCATGTCATCTATTTATAGAAGTACATGAATAGTTTCATTCTTAAAAAACTTGAAATAAAAACATGCAATAAACTTAATTTTGTTAATAAAATTTTTAATCATAAGGAATAAAAAAATTTATACCATTATCTTCCAGATTTATTCAGTCAACACAAGGAATTTTGGAAAAGAAGTATTTGATTGGGTTTAATGTCCTTTGAAAATACCTCATGAGGATTCATATAAATTAAATCATTTATTTTTCCATGTAAAAAGGGAAGTTTTAACATCTAAATGTTCAATATAAAAAACATGCTTAGTATAAAAAACAATAATAATCTAAATAGATGAATGCTAAACAATAAGAAAAAAATCACTATATTCTGACCATTCACATTGAAAGAATACCTTAGAAACTATCTTGGAATTGTATTTAATTTTTGACTCCCCAATGTTATCTTCCTTTCTTTTAAATATCCATTTTCAACTAATTATTTTCAAATTCACAAGTTTGGTTACAATAGGCCATGACTTATTCATAAGAATGGAATTCATTTCATCTTGAATAATAGCTAACCATTGTGGGAATTATTTATATTTCATCACTTTATTAAATGTTTATGGTTAATCATTGTTTATATCTTGAGAAATATTAAAATCATACGTAACCTCATCGATGTGATTGAACCAAGAAGGGGGTAAAATAGTCCTCTTAACTCTATCTCGAGTCAATTTATGCTCTTTAATATTGTAAAGGACCATAAATCCTATGGAAAAAATTTTCTTAAATACATGGGAATTTTACGAGTCCGTAGTTTCTAACGACACCTGATTTCGAGGCCCGACGTGCCTAGAATCAATTTATGAAGTTTTGTTCGGGTACGTTCAGTGAACATACATGCGGGATTTTATATCTTTTTAACCGATGCTTGAAATTGAAATCTGAGGGCACCGATGAACTCGCAACGTCGAAAATTGCTTAAGGAGACCTTCACTGCAGTTGTGTTTTATCGAGAGTGGAAGATAATTTTTGGGTATTTCGAAATTTAATAAAAAAAATATGTGTAGCATATTTTTTTTTAAATGTGTGGTGGTTAATTTCTTCAAAGGGAAGTTGGAGGTGGGGCCCACCCCCCACTAAACCTCCCATGGGAGGATATTATGTGGTGGGGCCCACACGACCACCTAACCCCTCAACTACCCTTGAACCCCTTTAACTCCCCTTGAATTTATTAAAGCCACCTCTCTTCATTTATTTTGGGTGAACTCTCCACCTTCCTCCTCTCATTAAGTGTGCCAACCATCTAATTAATGAATTGAACTTATTCAATTTAATTAAGTCTAGATTTTGAATTTTGAAAAAGCTTGAAAACAATAAAATAATATGAGATCCTATTATTTTAGTTTTGGTGTGGAACTTTGAGAGAAATTAGTCGGAACTCCTGGAGAAATAATATTCTCTCGACGAAGAATGTCGTTCTACAATAAAGAATGCTCCACGTCTCGAAGAACATGAAGCAACACCTTCTACCTTCTTCAACCGGAGCAAGGAAGGGAAGCACTGCCACCCAAGAAGTACACTGACGGTGTCGAATCGACTCGACTACACTGAGCTCTACTCCTTCTGACGTAGACGGAACGACGTCCATCTTCCGTGACGTCTGTTTTCCGTGACTCATCAATGGTCAATGACAATCGAGGTAGGGTTTTGAATTCGAGTTTGAATTCCTTTCTTTTAAGTTCTTCTTTTCCCTTGGATAAAAACAAAAACCGTGGATCGACCCTCGAACATGTCGATCTGCAGAACGGATGTTGATTGCGGAATGGGTTAGAGATTAAGTTGGGGTTTGTTTCTGGTTCTATTATATGATGGATTACTATTTGAGCCTCTAATGTGGAGTTCATGGGTAATGAACAAGTCCGGACCCTCCACCAATTTGTTCTTGATGTGTGGTTTGATGGGCGACGGGTGAACGGAATGGAAACCCTGATTTGAGGTCGTTGCAGTGAAAAATAGGACCTGAGGAGGCCCTAGGCGCAGACGATATGCAAAACGGACCACCGAAATGACGTCCATTTTACACCTTTGGTGCTAGTCGCCAGCCCCTGGCCTATGGAAGGCGAGCTTGGGGTAGTTACTGCATGGGCCCCAAGGGACGGGTCGTGACAAATTGGTATCAGAGGAGTCAGTTCTACCACAGAACTTAGGACTATGATATTTCTTTTCTGTGAAGCAATAGTGTTAAGAGTATTGATTGTGGTTTTTAGTCCAGGGAGTCCAGTGTTGGTGTGACGGCCGACGTATCCATACACCAGGACCCTGACTTCTGATTTCCGACTCAGTGCACTAAAACACTTATTGTGAGAGTGTTTCAAGATTCTTCTTTGTGAAATCTTTGAGTCAGCTCACCAGGTATAACTTATGACCATGGTGCACCTGTTTCTTATCAGGATGCTGCTACGTAGACATCCAGCTAGGGTTTCTAAGAGAGTACACGATGACGGCCACCGAGCGACGAGACTCCAGTTTAGGGCCCTATTTCTATGTTGGCACCATCAGGTGGTGTACCAGTAGCACCACCACCCTTAGGGCATAAGATACCCCCAATCGCACTGGTAGACGGTGCACGCTGACTGAGCGCATTGCATGAGTTCTAGTGACAGAGGCCTCTGAGTTTTCGAGGCGAGACAGATTCCCAGGCAGCAGGGGACTATATGGAGGCGATTACTGGAGTTTTCCACCTAGTTGAGACACTAGTAGAGCAGATGTTGATCTTAGATACTAATATTTTTCAGTGAGTGACCATGAGGATGGTCCGCATAATGATGAAGTTTCGATACTTGGACCATTTTCTAAGATGGTACCTTCGGGCAGTGTGCCAACTATATCACTGCATGTTGGTCAGCAGACACTACCGGTGGTACCGGTAGAGGACACTTGTAGGCTTAGTGCCTTAAATGTGTTTCAACACCAGATATCCCTCAAGTTATGAGGCGAACCCGACCCACAGCTGGCTTAGGAATGGATTGAGGAGGTGGCTGAGAGTTTTCTAGAGCTTATACAGCTTCGGCAGCATGACGTGTCGGTAGATGAGTATACATCGAGGCATACCGATCTTTCCTGATACTCGATGAATATGATTTTATCAGTGCTTTAGAGCTCATACCTCTGAGCGAGGTGTGTTTAAGGATATCTGAGCTATCACTTTTTCCTATATGCATTCCTACTTATGTTAGGGTGCTAGAGAGAACCTTTGTGGTTGAATGTTCATTGGATGAGCGGAAATAGCCAGTGAATGTTAGCAGTTTGAAATCATGAAACTGGAATCAGTCTTAGAGACATGGGCGTTTGAGATGTTTCAGGAAGAGGAAGTGTAAAGGACAGATGAATCTATAGGGAATCAGACGTGGAAGCAGAGCTAGGAGAGCAGCATGAGGTGGTGAACATTTCAACATGTTACAACCACCCGCCTTTGTAGTCCCTACTAGGCTCATGGATCTAGAGGGCAGGGGAAGAGAGTGGCTGAATTCGGTCAAGTAGTGTGACCCAAGGGCTCTAAGAATGATTTGAGGTACGGTCTGTGTCTACTACTAGCTGCCATATCAATAGACATAGGTACCAATCATTCCTTCCTTCCACAAATCTTGTCCCAGACCTAGAGTTTCCGATTAAGCTGTTGACTTGACCCTCGCGTCTAGAGATACCTTTGGGAGGAGACTTGATAATCACACTTACACCGACGATGTGATCTGACCCTTGAGGCGAGAGTTTCGGTTGGAACCTCTTGGTGGCAACGTTGAGGCCTTACGACGTTAGTTTGGGTATAGACCGGGTAACCACAGTTTATACACAGATTGACTATATTAGGAAAAAAGGTTGTGGTTTATCTACGACAATGGGATGGGGTTTTCCTTTGTCGGAAAAAAGGAAAACCCAAGAAGAACTAGATGGAATCATGTATAAGAGGGTACAGTCGATCACTCAAGAGTCAGCCAGACTTACCTTTGTGCCAAACTTCTCTAGAGTTGCAGCACCACTATCAACTTTGACGAAGAAGGGGAAACCCTTCATATGGTCAGAGAGATGCCATCAGAGCTTTCAGGAGCCGATGCAAAGGTTGACTAGTGCACCCATATTTAGGCTATCGGGGGAGAGCGTTGGGTACATAGTTTACTGCGAATAATCAAGGACCAGACTCGGGTGTGTCCTGATGCAGGAGTGAGCAGTGATCGCGTATGGTTCTCGACAGCTGAGACTACACAAGCAGAACTATGCTACTCATGACCTAGAGTTAGCAGCAGTGGTCTTTGCCTTGAAGATGTGGTGGAACTATCTTATGGGAGAATGTTTTACCATATACTTAGATCACAATAGTCTCAGGTATATCTTCTCTCATGAGGACCTAAACCTGAGACAGCGGCGATGGATCAAGTTCCTCCAGGACTATGACTTCGAGATAGTCTATACTCCTGGGAAGGGGAATGTTGTAGAAGATGCTCTCAGCAGGAGATCAGGCATTCAGCTATTAGGAGAGGAAATGGAGCAGCTGTCCATGTCGCAGATATCCTTTGTGGATAGAGATGGAGAATTCTTTCTTCAGTCTCTTACAGTCACTCCCCCACTTCTTCAGCAAGTTTGGGAGGCGCAGCGTGGGAACGCTGACGGTGAGACACGATGTGGTCATATATCCACAGGACAGGCACCTGATGGATTTTCTGAAGGTGGGGAGCATTTCATCCTCTTTATAGAATGTACTATGGTACCAGTGTCACTTTATGAGGAAGTGTTGAGAGAGTTCCACACATCTCCTTTAGCGTTACATCTAGGAGACGGATACCTATGGAGTTTGAGGATGGAGACCACGTCTTTCTATGGGTCTCACCTCAACGAGGAATATGGAGATTTGGCCGAGGCGGAAAGCTATCACCATGATTCATCAGACCTTTTCAGGTCCTTAGCAGGGTAGGTGAGGTGGATTACTTCTTGGCTCTTCTACCTCAGTTGCACCCGGAGCACAAATTCTTCCAGGTATCTCAGCTGAGAAGATATGTGCACGATCCGTCCCACATCATCGACCACGGGGAGCTAGATATCGATGACGGGGTGATTTTCACAGAGGTTTCAGTGGAGATTGAGGATCGATAGGAGTGGGTCCTACGTGGATGGTCGATTCCTCAGATGCTTGTCCGTTGGAAGTACGGGAACCTCTAGGAGAGCACATGGGAGCGGGAGGCTCAAATGCGTGCTCAGTACCCCCATTTGTTCCCTTAGTGTGTGTTGTAGCTTACAGGTATGTAAATCCCTGAGGTGGGGATAATGTAAAGACCTGAAAATCCTGTGGAAAATTTTTTTATTAAATACATGGGAATTTTAAGAGTCCGCAGTTTATAACGACACCTGATTCCAAGGCCCGGTGTACCCGGAATCAATTTCTGAAGTTTTATTCGGGTATATTCATCGAACGTACGTTCGGGATTTTATATCTTTTGAACAGATGATCGGAATTAAAATTTTAGGGCACTGATGAACTCGCAGCGCCGGTAATCTCTTAAGGATACCTTCACCGTAGTTGCGTTTTATCGGGAGTGGAAGATAATTTTTGGGGGATTTCTAAATTTAATAAAAAATATGTGTAGCATATTTTTTTTTAAATGTGTGGTGGTTAATTTCTCCAAAGGGGAGTTGGAGGTGGGACCGACCCCCCACATAACCTCCCATGGGAGGATATTATGTGGTGGGGCCCATGCGATCACCTAACCCCTCAACTCCCCTTGAACCCCTTTAACTCCGCTTGAATTTATTAAAGCCACCTCTCTTCATTTATTTTGGGATAACTCTCCACATTCCTCCTCTCATTAAGTATTCCAGCCATCTAATTAATGAATTGAACTTATTCAATTTAATTAATTATAGCTTTTGAATTTTGAAAAATCTTGAAAA
Organism: Viscum album; assembly: GCA_963277665.1. NCBI lineage: Eukaryota > Viridiplantae > Streptophyta > Magnoliopsida > Santalales > Viscaceae > Viscum > Viscum album. The sequence goes on from CAUJRU010003169.1 coordinate 10,639, forward strand.
CAATAAAATAATAGGAGAGCCTATTATTTTAGTTTGGGTGTGGAACTTTGAGAGTAATTGGGAGGAACTCTTGGAGAAATAATATTCTCTCGACGAAGAACATAGTTCTTCAATGAAGAATGCTCCACATCTTGAAGAACATGAAGAAACACCTTCTACCTTCTTCAATCAGAGTGAGGAAGGGAAACACCACTGCCCACAAAGTACATCGACGGTGTCGACTCGACTCGACTACACCAGGCTCTACTCTTTCCGACATAGACGGAATGACGTCCGTCTTCCATGACGTCTGTTTTCCGCGACTCATCAACGGTCAATGACAATCGAGGTAGGGTTTTGAATTTGATTTTGAATTCCTTTCTTTTAAGTTCTTCATTTCCCTTGGATAAAAACTAAAACCATGGATTGACCCCCGAACATGTCGATCCACAGAATGAATGTTGATTGCAGAATGGGTTAGAGATTAAGTTGGGGTTTTTTCCAGTTCTATTATATGCTGGATTACTATTTGAGCCTCTAACGTAGAGGGCACGGGCTAACGAACAATTCTGGACCCTCCTCCAATTCATTCTTGATGTGTGGTTTGATGGGCGATGGGTGAACGGAATGTCAACCCTGATTTGAGGTCGTTTCAGTGAAAAAAAGACCCAAGGAGGCTGTAGGTGCTGACGAGAAGCAAAACGGACCACCGGAATGACTCTGGTGTCCCGCGGAGGAGTGTGGCGATGTAGGAGACCAGAGGCAGCAGCGGCACCCCTCACGTGCCGTCGGCGGAAGGCCGCCGCGGAACCGGACACAGCGGTGGAGTGGAACTTGCATCTGCGGGTTCTGGGAAAAAAGGGCAGTGCCATCTAGCGCCGCTGTTACGGGACAACCCCCCCCCCCCCCCCCACTTCGCCCGCCTGCCACGTAATGCGCTCGGCCATCTAGCCGAGCCGCGGCCGGCCGTGCGGGCCGGGCCGCCTGCCGCACGGGCCTGGCTGCCCTCGCATGGGCCGAGCCGCAGCCGCCGGTCCGGACCGCGCCTGTCGGGCCAGGCCGCGCCCTATCCGGCCGGACCTGGATCCGGGTCAGGTCGACCCGGTTCGGGTTGGGCTGGGTCGGACCGGACCCAGACCCCCCTCTTCGGACCACTTTTGGTTTTTCGCCCATAACATGAGCTACGGACCTCCGATCGACGCACCATCATTTGAGTAGGATTCTTTGGATCAAGACGGTCTTTTCGGTATATCACGCTCAAGGTTTTGGCGAAGTTTGGGTATGGCCGGGTTGGTTCGAACCCGAAACCAACCGGGCCCTTGGAGCGGAAACGCTTATAACTTAAGGACCGGATGTCTGATTGACGTGCCGTCAACTATGTTGGATTCCTTTTGATGAGATGGTACTTTTGAAATACTCCACATGGGATTTGGATGAGGTTAGAGTATGACCAGGTTATATTGTACCCGGAATCCAACCGACCCCTTGGAACGGAAATGCCAATAACTCTCAGACCGGGTGTCCGATTGAAACACCATCTATCACGTTGGGTTCCTTATTATGAGACAGAACTATGGGATACATCAACTTAGTAATTAATGATAGTTGATGTATCGAAACTTGGCTTGAGGATCGGACCCTCCCGGAATCGAGCGTGTTGTGTGTGGGAACCCTAGGGCTGGCTGCGACTAAGATGACGGAATCCTCCGTGGGTTCGACAGTGACGAATTCTGTATCAGGATCCTCCGTGGGTTAGATATCATGACTTCTATATGAGGATCCTACGTGGGTTCGACAGCGATGACTACTGTACTAGAATCCTACGTGGGTTCGACAGTGAAGACTTCTGTATCGGGATCCTCCGTGGGTTCGACAGCAGTGACTTCTATACCAGGATCCTACGTGGGTTCGACAGCGATGACTACTGTACCAGAATCCTACGTGGGTTCAATAGTGATGACTTCTATTCCAGGATCCTACGTAGGTTTGACAGCACTAATATTGTTTCAGGATCTTACGTGGGTTCGACTGAGGAGATGATTCAGAGGCTACATTTAATCATCTCTACCCCTCTTCGTGAGTTGTATACCTGTGTGAGCTGAGTCATATCTTTTAACCATTATCAATGTGGTGATTGACTTTACTTCCTTTTTGTAATGGTTTATTCTTGGGATTGAGAGTTGGATCCGGAGTGTGATTGATAACTTAGGTATATGTATGGGCATATACCTAAGTAGGGTTGGTTGACACTTCGTGATTATATCTTTCTACTGTGGTTTATCCTTTGTGGATTTTGTGAGACCTTGAGGGTCTCAGGGTCCATACTTAGTATCGTTATACTCACCCCTACATGGGCTATGCCCGCACCACATTGTGTTGGATGCAGACGACGGACAGCGCTGATCGAGGCGGAGTGTACGAGGACTGGACAATACCCGGAGGTGGACCTCATGACGAGTCGGTACCATAGGAGATGGACGGACGTGGAGCACTGAGGAGGCTATCTACACCTACCCTTCATGTAGGATCTATGGTGGATGATCCAGGAGCTTCTAGGCACTTTCTTGCTGTTTTCCTTTTTAGTTGTACCTGTTTGTACTTTCCTTGTACTTTACTGTTGGTTTTGTATTTCTGTCCCCTGTACTTTCCAACACTTATTCTATATTCAGTTATTACTTAGAGTTTTCTTCCTCTTGTTCTCTGGTTGTGTTTGTTTGTAGTTATTAAGGAAATTCCTTCCCAGTTTAGGGATTTATGGCTTTGGTGCTAGTCACCAGCCTCTGGCCTATGGAAGGTGGGCTTGGGGTAGTTACGACACGGGCCCCAGGGGACGGGTCGTGACAAATATCATCACATCTATATACATTTAATTCATAATAAAAATTAGAACCAAAATCACATTGAAACTAAGGGAAATAACTGGTGGATATAATCATTAGAATTCAGAGTAATCTCAACACCCAATGGTTAGGGTGTACCGGTGTCAATAAACTTGGTAGTATTTCCTTTTGGTAAACCAAACTAATGGAATAAAATATCATGAATGATGATTCATTTATAATATAAAATTTTTGTATCCACAATTTTTATCCCATAACACCCTTAGGATAACTAATAAATATTTACTCACAACCTTGGGTTCCAAATTATATTTTTTAGTGTGTTTATAGGTTGTGGATCCAAACACACTAAGGTGTGAGGGGTTATGTGTTTTTTATATCAAGAGTTATTTTGGAGTCTTGAAATCATCATCAGTTAATAAGGTTCACTATTATAGTAGAATATTCAGCCAATAAGGGTTGAGGTAAACCAGAGTGTGGATGTATTCATCTAACCCTCTTTAATAAGGTTATATTCATATGCTCAGATAATCCTTTTTTTTTTGTTTTCACAATAATTTGGTATCTATGGATACCTTTATAGAAACAAAATTCTACAAAAACATTAGAAATATATTTCAAAACATCATTTATCCTAAGATCATTTAATTTCTTAATAAATTAATTTTCTACGCCAACCTTTCAATTATTAAAAGTCTAAAAGGTATCAGACGCAAGATTTAGGATGAAAATACTAACCTTTCGAGAGTAATCATCAATAAATGTTACAAAGTAGTAGCCTCCACTATGATAAAAAATACTAGAGGTTCCACAAATATTAAAGTGGACACACTCAAGAGGGTTTCTAGATATGTACAATGACCTATTGAAACTCACTTTTCTAGACATACCATACACAAAATCATCACATAATTGAAGATTTGTATGGGTTATATTAGAAAAAATCCCTTTTTACTAAGCTCCTCAAGGAATTTATCACTCACGTACCTAAGCCTCGTATACTAAATTGTATTGTTATCTAACATTGTTACATGATAGGCATTGAGTTTCTTCATGTGAATTTTACCATATAAAACATACATACCATTCAATAGGGTTCCCTTCATCATAGTGATGGAGCCATTGGAAATTCTTAGACTATCAGAACAAGACTAAAAGGTATAGCCCATTTGATCTATAACTCCTAGGGAAATGAGGTTTCTATTTGATTTAGGTACCCATATAACCTCTTATAGATCCTTAACCATTCTATAATGAAGTTCTCAAGAGATAGAACCTATAACCATGATTCAAAAAACTCTTAGTATTTCCCAAATAGACATAAAATAATTCAATCTCCCTTAATTAAGTGAAGTGTTCTCTTTTAGAAAACATGTAAATTGAGTATCCTGAGTCTGGGATCCACTCATAAAAGTGGGTATGATCATAATTATTGAACAAATCAACATTTTTGAAACCCTATTCTACTAACAAAGAATAATCACTATTATTTTATTTATAATTGTTCTTCTTGTTAGGAGCATTCCTCTTTATATGCTTAGGTTGTTTACATTGGAAAAAATTGTTCCCCATATTCTTGTATTTACATCGAATTTTCCTAGACTAACCTATCTATCTGTATCATCCCTTATGTTTACTCCTATATATAATGTACATACCCTTGGACTCACCCTTAATAGTGCCTTTATTTTTATGTTATTTAGCTAATAAAGAATATTTAACCTCAACCTCACCCACTCTATGGATCCATCTTCTCAGGATCCCACTCTATTTTCATAACCTGACTATTCTAAAGGCCATTGGAAAATAATTTGGAAACTTTATATGAGTGTATAAAGTAACTCTTTAAATTGGAAAAACTATGGTTACTCGAATCTGCATCTAAATGGATTTATCATCACCTCTCCTGAATCATATTTTCCTCCATCCAATCCCAGATATTTATTTTTGGAAAATGTTATATTATTCAAATCCCAATTGATATTAATCACGCTTCCACATTCAAGTTCGTATAATCTTGGTTTGTATGAGTCAGAGTAATTGGAATCCTCACTCAAAGAAATTTTAGGTTTCTTGGGACTCATATAAGAGAAAGGTCTCCATTCCATACCTAAATTTAGAGGGATCTCTCACTCCCAGTAAAATTCCTTCAAGGTCTCCATCGGTTGGTGGGTCTAAATAAGGTTGTTCTATCTCAGTGGTCTCTTCTTAGTATGAACCATAAATATCTTATTCAAGTTAAACAATGGTTTTGAATCACTCAAATATGTGTATGGAGGTTTCTCTTGATGGGATGTATAAATTTTCTATTGATCCTCCATCTTCTATAGAGGAATAGTCACAAAGGTCACAAGTCTGTGATCAAAATCCTCATGCTCCTTTGATGGTTGCTATCATAGGAACAAATCCATTTATCTATACTTATATTGTAATAATTTCATTTATGAATGGATATTATTCTATGCGGCCTGGTTAAATGAAATCCTTTTCCCATTTTATCTTTTAGTGGTTAAGGTGCTTTAGTTGGTTCTTCCCATTTTTACTACCAAATTGTCAGCTTCACCTTTTCTTGGAGGAAAGGTGCTCAATATTAAGTGTTAACCTCCACCACTTGGGATCAAAGAGTTGGATGTTGTTCTAGATACATTGGAAGGTCCCTCTCATTCCCACAATTCCTTTTATGTTCTAATGATGGTGGATAAAGACATGGATTTTTTTCGCCTCTTAGAATAAACTTCCAAGAAGTTTAAAAATTTACTCCTCTGTATGGGGGATGATCACTTTATCTATGTCCAACTCCTACACTGGTGATTCATCTAACCTCATTAAAGGTTCATTATGTATATAGGCCCTCCCATATTTCTCTCCATGAATTCCTCTCTATTATGGAATGTTAGGGTCACTTTCTCCCCAGCCAAGTGTTCTTACTTATAAAAGTTAATTAGGAACAAATGCATATCATTTATAGTAATTTTTGAAATGAAACACAAGTAATCAACCATCCAGAATTATGATTGTAAGATTTATATCAGAAACCACATCCATGGATTCCCTTCTAACTCATATATGGATCTTCTGGAATAATCAAATTTCAGTTGAGTTCAACAGTGATTCTTCCCAGTAGATTTCTATCAAGGTGATAGAATCTAAAACATCTTATTTTATGTATTTTATATATTCTAAGTGTGTGGAATGAGAAAGGTAAGATTTGTGGAAGGATATAGTTTATTTTAACCTAGGATTTAGTGCATGGTTTATAGGAGATGACTTCAATATCATTCTTGATTAGTGTAAAAAAGGGGTGATTTTACACCATTAAAGTAATGTAATATTTTCATCACTTCCTTTCTCATAGAAATATCATAGATATGGGTTTTATTGGATATATATTTATGTGGTATTATAATAATATATGATTTTACACAATCTGGTGTTGGATGGATAGTTGTTTGAAAAACATTCATGTAATTTCCAATTTCCCACACTCATTTGTATCCCATCTGGAGTGTTCATTATCTGATCATTGTTTGTTTTTTATATAGATCTAAGAACTTTTAGTTCCTATCCATATATTCTATTTTTCTAATGGTTGGATGTAATATTAATCTTTAATTTCTCTATTTCTTACCTCATAGAATTCTCCCTACAAGGGAATGTAAGGGTAATGTTTTAGAATGAACTACATTGACTAGAGGTAAACATTCTAGAATGGAATAATATAAAGTAGACCCCTAAATCGTCCTTATAATATATTCTAGTAAAGATCAATAAACTTTTTTAATGGATTTAGTAACATTGATATCATGATATTTTCATGTTTCTATACAGTAAATGAATCTATATGGAAGAAATATGTCTTGATGAAGAGAGGGAGGTTCACAAAATATCCTACATCAGATTACTGGAGAAAGGAGATCGAAACATAGTTTTTTTTCATGCATGAATAAGGTAAAATAATTTTTTGGGAATCTAAAATTAAAACATTAATATGGATACTTAAATAGTGGTGTTGAGACCATTGTACCTTATAATACCTCCCATTTTATAGAGCTTTTATCTAGTCCACATCGTGGATCATAATAGGGTAACTCCTCTAAATAATTTGATGATCATTTTTTGATAATATTTCACTGTTTGTAGAGAACTTTCATAATGTTTTTCTAAAATCCATTCTATAGGAAGAATAATTAATTACAAATTTCAAATATATCATGCCTAATAGAACCCTATACCCTGATGGTCTCCTTGGATCCTTCTATACTTTTTTTTGGGATTTCATTAAGAAATGTTTGATAGTGGTGGTGAAAAATTACTTTAAGGTGATCATATTCCTTTATTTACTATTTCCATTATGCTTTATCTCATTCCCAAGGAGAATTATCCCAATAATATTGGTGAATTATGACCCATAAGTTTTTATAATTTTTACTACAATGTGATTGAAACAATCCTAAATAATAGATTATCCAAGATATTACATCTCTAAATATCGAATTAAAATCATGGTTTCCTCAAAGGTAGAAGAATCCAGGGGTGATTAACCTCGCCCAAGAAATATTATCATACAATTATAGGAATTTTGTAGGATCCAATGTCATGATCAATATCAATATTGATAAATATTATGATGAAATGTAACAGCACTTCACACTAAAAGTCCTAAGGCGGTGTGGCTTCTCAAAATGGGTTGTGGCCTTATTTTTTGCAACTTCTATTCTCCTTGGTTTAAAATATATATTATGGGGAAAATATTTTAGTTTTTCAAATCAGTATGGGGTATTATCTATGGATATCCACTCTCACCAAGTTTATTTATCTTGGTTGAGATGTTCTTAGTGGAAACTTAAACTCTAAAATTTCAATAGAGATGGTGCACCCATCCAAAGATTAGTATATCTTTGTAGGAATCTCTCATTTATTCTTCATAGATGACATAGTTTCCTTCATAAATAGAAAAATAAACCCAATGAAAATGTGTAAAGATATTTAAATTGATTATTGTAGTATGAGTGTACAATGTGATAATGTTGGCAAGAGAAGTGTCTATATTCCCAAAAAAATATTAGGAAGGAAAGATAAAACCATTAAAGATATTATAGGTTTTTCTAGAATAAAATTAGAAATGGAATATTTGGGATATCCTTTTAGAAAAAAAAAGATTTTATATCCACTCCATTGAATGTATCCTCCATAGAATTATGAGTTGAATTATCAATAGGAAGATTTATTTCCTATTTTTTGAGGTAGGATTAACCTTTTAAATAGCATTATTTCTTCAATCCCCATGCATGTTTTATTAGTAATCTAGGCTCCCATGTTTTTCATTATAAAAATCAAGACCATCTTCAATAACTTTATATGGGATTCTTAGTAGAAGGGAATCCATCACTAGGCCAGTTGGAATTGGCTAGAAAATCCCTTTGAGGGAGGATTAAACTTAAAAGATTTGATGAGGCTATGCAAGGCATGGAAAAAAATGCATGTTAATATTTTTCTAGTCATTATATTTGGTAAAAATGTATTCATAAAAATTATGAAAACTCTTTTATTTACTAGATTTAGTAGGAAAATATAGGCTCTCACCTCTAAAATAAATTAAATGTATATGTTTTTTTTATATAGTAAAACTTCATATGGATCATTGGAAAGGGTGACATAAACTTCTGGAAAGATAAATAGACTACTAATATCCTCTTCATATCTAGGTTTCTAGTTCCTGACATCAATTTTATATAGGAAATCTCACATTTGGATTTCATTGATTTTATGTTGGACTTGGATTAAATAATTTTCATTCCACCATTTAGTTGGTTGAGGAACCTAATTTATTTATCTTTACTTCACATACCTCTAGTTTATTCATCATCTATACCTTCTATAATTTCATTTTGGGCCCATAGTTTCATTTTTTTAGTGATTTATCAATATGTGTTTGGTGATTTGATGGTGAGAAGTGGCGATGCTTGGGGAATTGTTATGGATTCACTTTAAGGAATTGGATGTCATGCTTGGAAAATTATCCATTTAATTGTGATTATGTTGGATTTATCTTAAGTTCCAAGACATTTATAAAAAAGGAAACACTGTTTAGTATAATGTTTGGAGAGGAAGTGGAATTGTAATAAGTCTATACAACATCTTTTATTGCATGAAGTTGGTAGAAATTTTAATAAGTACATGAAAATGTTTATTTGCATGAGGGAATTCAATTAGTCCATGCAAAAATATATATTCTTTTATAATTTCATGATGAAGGTATTTTAGAATGGTTTATGAATTATATTTGAGAATGTCTTAAAGATCAATTTTATACTTATATATTTCTAAGAATTATTTATAATAGTGGACTTATTAAAAAAGTTAGGGTCCAACCAAACATGACCCCAAGGGATATCCCTCAACTAGATTGGAGGGAGATAATGGTCAACCTCATGGGAGAGCCTACTCAATGAGGATTCATGGTGGAAGGAGAGTGAAGGCCTATGTGTAAGGCTTGCAGGAGCATGCGCCCAGAGGTGTATATAAGGATGGGTTGGTTAGGCCCGCTAGGTTGAATACCATGTGTGTGAGTATGTGTAAGCGGGTTTTGATCCCCCACAACCATGGAATGTTATGGTATTAGAAGTCCTAAACTAATATATCATGTAATAGATGAATTGAGAATCTGATGTGGGATGCTCGATCTGTGGACACCATTCCTTTGTCATTAAAATGGTAGACATAATGTGGGTATCACAATGCAGCTGATCTTATTCATCTGATTAACACGGAATCATATTCCACCTCCAGTGATTCTTGAATATTTTTTTCACCAATGTTAACGATCACATGTCTGATGATTGGGAACATGCCTACCATGGATGTTCTGTGATCATTTTTATGTGGTGATGTGGTTGTGGATCTCCATGAATGCAACATAAAACTTCCATGCATCCAAATAACTTGAATACATGACTCATTCAAATTCAAATGATGTTACATGGGATATTTTAGTTACATGATGTTTTTGAGCTTCAAAGTGAGGTGGTTCATGTGATTCTAATCACATTAATGTGACATGATTATTCGAAAACTCACAAAATATGAGGTTCCATCTTTTTTTTGTAACATAATTTGATAAATATTGAAAGATTCAATATATTAAAATATCATTATATAGATTAAAACTCAAAGATTTTACACATCATAAAAACTAGAAGAAAAGTGGTGCAAGGAATTATGATCCTTTCCTATAAAAGGAGGAGTACCAAGCCTATGATTTTATAGTTGTTTTTTGAGAGAAAAGAGATCTCATTTTCTAAAGAAAACAGAGCAACATTAAATAACTATTTCATGAAGGTAAAAAGATATGTGCATATGTTTATCTTTCATGAATGATAAGAAATTTGTGGCTCTCTTGACATTTTAACCACAAACTAAAGAGTTTCATGAAGAAACTGAGACACCATGAAGCCCTTTAGGTTTATCAAGAATCTCTTACATGAAAGTGTAAACCCTTATGCAAAGTTTTTGAATTTTAGAACCCATGCACTTGGTTTTAAATAATAAATACTTGTGAAAAATAAATTGAATAGTTATGTGTGCATATTTGAATAGCTAATCACATTCATGTGATCATAATACAATGGTAGTGTGGAACTTGAGGAATAAAATGTGCGTGTGTGTGTTCAAAGAAACAAAGAAGAGGATAGTTTATGGTGGATGAGATTTCATGCAGATATAAATGCATATGCACATGTGAAATATTAATACATTAAGTAACCCAAAACAAATTAATAACACATAAAATAATAAACAAGGAATAAATTAATGTGCTATGTTTTTGGATTCCATGCATTAGACTTCTATGCATAAAGTTTATTTGATGAGCTTGAATTAAGAATTCAAGAAGGTAAATACCTTGGATTTGTAAAAATCCAATATTTCATAAAATATCATTTAAGAGTTTTATAAAATTATTTCACACATAATTGATGTTGGGAGATCAGAATAAGGAATAATTTTCTAAGTAGAGTTTCCCTAAGAAACTAATTAAGTATAGGTGATCAGGGATAATTGAGAAAGGCCAACAGACCTGACCAGTGGTTTTTGAAGATACTTGAAGTGTACACAAGAAAGTGTGATCCAACAAGATCATAGAGGAATATCATAAGAATCATTATATAGAATATTTTTCCTTGAATAAATGAGGAAGTATTTTAGTTTGATATAAAAGTAGAAAGAGTCTCTTGGTTGGAGTTGGAGTAGAAGAAGTCTCTTGGTTGGAGCTTGGATCAAGACAATGGTTGTGGGAATAACCAAACAAGGAAAAATAGTAGGATTGTTTGGGGGTTTAACCATAATCAATTGGAGGATCTTTTACTGGGGGGTTAGAACCATTTACTACCTAAACCACTATAATTGATAATAAATATTATAGTGGAGAATCCATGTTGGGGGTATAACCAACATAGAAATAAATAGGTCTTTGAACCAAACCCTCTAAATACTCTTAGTTTTTATCTATATTATTACTATTACACATAAATTGAGATTGATATATATATCATAGAGTGAATATATAACCTTAATAGTCTTAGTATTTTGAATTCAAAAGATAAAAGAATTTATAAAATGAGTGTACCACTGATTCACCCCACTCTCAGTGGCACCTAATCCAGACTGGGGATCTAAAATTGATATTATATCATAGGTCACCTCTAAATATCTAAGATAGTCTTTATGAAGTTTATAATTTATGAAATGAGTTATCTTCTTTTTATGAATAAAAAATAAGTTACTCATAATTATAAGAAGTTGATGATTTCTTCCAAGACTCTCAAGAATAAAATAAAGAAATGAACAAGGAAGTTGGAGAAGAATCCAACTATAAATGGAGATACACCTTCAAATAAAGGTAACATAAAAGGTACAACATGAAATAACTATTTCAATTATGATTATTATAATAAATCCTATTAAAAATATGATTATGGTGTATCACTTAGTGATATACATTATTTATTCAATGAACATATGAACAAAGTTCCCAAATAAGTGGTAAATTGCAATGTTAGAGGCATCATGGGACGTCATTTTGATAAAGAAATTATAGAACAAGAAGTATAGGAACTTGAGGATGTACTAAGTAATAAATTTAGAAATTTTATCACTCTCATATACCTGGTATAATAAATTTAGAAATCCATTCATCATACTGAATAAGGACTTCAAATTTATGTATGTGAGAAAGTTGTTTCTAAGATTTTTGTTAAAGAAGTTTTTTATGCACTTTAAAGATTCCAAAAAGTTTCTATGGATTTAAAAGTAGCTAAGTTAAAGGAGTTTGAAAATTATATTCAATAGTTAAGGAGAATTCATGAAGAATAGATGAATAAGTTAAAGGAATATTGGGAAGATATGTTGAGATCAGTTAAGGGTGAGAATAACTCCCTCAACATGAATTGTTTGGAGATAGAGGTAAAATTGATGAATCAGAAATCACAACTAGTTGTAACTTCCCATATTTATGTAAAAAGAGATGTTTCTACATAAAATTTTATTGAGGTTCGTGAATTTAAGAAATCAATGAGATCATTCTCTAATCAAATATCAGCATCCTCCAAGAAGAAGGTATCCCGTTATCTAGAAAGTATCTTATGTACTAATGATTTTTCAATTATTAATATAGATTATAAAGCAAATTTTGGAAATGTATGGATGGCGAAAATTTACATAAAAAAACTATATCAAGGGTGGATGATAAATTATGTAAGAATAACTATTCTCCAATATGTGTCCAAAAGAGTGATGGTCCCACTCAAAAGCAGCAATATTCAAAATATTTGAAATCTAAATAGACCATGCCTCAAAAGAAGATAAGAAGGTTCATATTATATTTTTGGTATTTCTAGAAATTTTGGAATAAGTAATTGGAATGCTATCATAACATTTCAATTCATGAAAATAATATAAGGATTGTATTTAGGGGAAGAAAAGTTGAAGAAAAGATAAGACCTGCACTAGAGAGGGAAAATCCACAAGAAAATAAAGATGAAAATTCATCCTTGGGATGTGATAAAGACAAGGATAATATAAAAAAATACCAAGAATAAAAGTGATAATTACTCTCCATCATCAAAGGGAGAAATATATACTTCAATAAGATCACTACCTCCTAGAAAAAATAAGGCTCAGTTTGAAGAACCTCAGCAACAACAAGTGTCTGGACAAAAAGCATATCAAGATGTAAGAACTAGGCTTAGTGGTTTTTGTTGGTGTTGTGGAAAGTATGGATAAAAATCCTACTCTTTATGGTATAAAATTTCATTGCTATAAAACAATCATGAATCAAGAGGAATTCGAACTAAGTATATGAGAACAACTTCTCATAGAAAAAATGGTGTGATTAGAAATCCATAAAAGCTTCTAATTAATAATAGACATGAATGCTTGGAATAAGTTTTAGGTAGGTTTATTCATAAGGGTATCATGGCTGATATATGAATAATAATACTTCCATGAGATAATCCCTATTTTTTAAAATGGAATAATCCTTAAAAGAAAAATATTCATAAGTCAAGTGAAAATTCTGAGAAGAAAAATAATGTTAAGAAATAATGTCTAGTTGTGTGTCAAAATCAACTAAAATTAGTTAAGTAGTTTGAGAAAGATGAAAAAACTTTCTAAAGATGAAGGAAATTAAGTGTATTCAGAAGTTGAGTTGTAAAAATTTATTCCACACAAATATAAGGACATGTGTATAATGTGTGGTAAATCCAGACATGCTTCACACGGCCGCATGGAGATTTTATAAAATTAGAGGGATCTATTTAAAACTAAAATGAAATCACCAGATACACCATATACTCAAATGACTAATATGAAAATCGAAAAGTCACACAAAGGAAAATTGAAATTGGGAGAAAATAATCTCCTAGGTTGATAGGTAGATCTCAGCCTAAATTTTACTCCATAAGAACAAGAAATTTCTGCATTATTCCTTCATATATATGTATGAATTTTTTACACTAACATGTAGGGAATTTAATGAGATGGATTAATCCATTTAGGGGGAGAATTTATGGGATGAAGCTATTAAATCTTCACTATATAATGAATGTGAAACTTCTAAACATCTATATAAGATTAGAAAATGAGGTATGTCAATCGCACTTTCATCCCTCATTCTTAATTGTATTAATAATATCAATTAAGAGGGAGTGATTTATTGATGCAAATATGATAAAAATGGGAAGATACATCTTTTTCACCTGAACTTTCTAATGTGTTTTTTGATGTATGTGTAGTATTTATCATGTTTTTGATAAATTTGATTACTTACATCCCCTTAAAAGAAAATTGAGAATATATGAGCATGATATCACATGCATGGTAGTTTATGGACAGCATAGACAACCTTGTTATATCTCCCTTGTTTTATACATAAGGTTAACCCATGTAGACTTTAAGTGGGATAACTAATAGCTCTTTACTAAAAAAACCATGTGGTGTCATCCTTATATGAGTTAAAGGGGAAGAGAATTTTGATTTTCTTAAAAGGAAAAATAAAATATGAGAATGACCCACTTACACTTTTCATTTTATTTTTAATAAGGGGGGAAAGTTTGAGTTCACATATTGAATTTTAATTATGTGAAGAGATATTGATAACAAAATATAAATGGCATATTGTTGGGCCCAAAGTTTCATTTGTTGGAAATGACGCATCAATATGTGTTTAGTGTGTTGATGGTGAGAAGTTGTGATTCTTGGAGAATTGTTATGTATTCACTTTATGGAATTGGATATCATTCTTGGATAATTATCCTGTAATTGTGATGATTGTTGGACTAATATTAAGTTCCAAGACATGTGTCAAGGAGGACACATTGTTTATTACCATGTTTGGAGAATAATTAGAATTGGAATAATTCCATGCAATATATTTTATTGCATGAAGTTATAAATAATTCAAATAAATACATGAAAATGTTTATTTTCATGAGGGGGTTCAAGTTTTCTATGAAAAAATATATATTATTATATAATTTCATGATGAAGGTACTTGATAATGGTCAATGAATTATATTTGATAATGGATTGAAGATCATTTCTAAACTTAGATATTTCTAAGAATTATTTATAATGATGGCCATATTAAAAAAGGTAGGGGAAACCACACAAGCCCCCAAGGGCTAGCCCTTAACCACACTTGAGGGACCTGAGGATCATCCTCATTGGAGAGAATGGCCAAGGAGGCCACATGGATATAGGATAGTGTGGGCCCATTTGTAAGGCCATTAGGAGCCCAAACCCAAAGGCTCTATGAGGATGGGTTGGTTAGGCCCACTAGACCAAAGCCCATGTGTGTGAGTATGTGTTAGTGGGTTCTGATCCCTTGCAGTCATGGAACGTTGTGGTAGAATAATTCCTATGATAATAAATCATGGTACAGAAAAATGGAGAATCTGATGTGGGATGCTCAATTAGTGGACAATGTTCTTCTATTATTAAAATTATGGACATAATGTGGGTTACATGTTTCTGCTGATCTAATCTATCTGATCAGTTCGGCATTGTCTTCCACCTTTAGAGATTCTTGACAATTTTTTTCACCACTGGTAATAGTTACACATCTGATGATCAAGACTTAGAATTACATGGATGTTATGTGATAATTTTTATGTGGAAATTAGTTTTATAATCTCCATGCATGCAATATACATCTTTCATGCATATAGATAAATCAAATACATGCCTTGGATAAATGAAAACGAAGTTGTAGAGGTTGTTTGTGTTATATGATGTGTTCAAGCTTCAAAGTAAGGAGGAGCATGCGATTCTCATCCCATGCATGTGATATGCTTCATCGCGAACTCATGTAGCATGTGGTGACATCATTTTCAAGGTAATATAATTTGATAAATACTGAAATATTTGGTATATTAAAATACTATGATATGGATTTGAAATGGAATAAAAACTTGAAGAAATGTAGTAAAAGGAATGATGATCCTTTTCTATAAAAGGTGGATTACCAAGCTTGTGAGTTTAGAGCTTTTGTTTGATGGAAAGAGAATATCATTTTCTGAATAAAATAGAGTAATTCGAAACTATTGTTTTGTGAAGGGAAGAAGTTTTAAAAATATGATTATTTTGTGAAAAGGAGAATAAATACATGGTTCTCTGGAAATATGAACCATACTCTGAAGAGTTTTATGAAGAAACTGAGATACCACAAATCCCTTCAGTTTTAGCACAAAACTCTTACATGAAGGTGTATACCCTTATGTGAAGGCTTTGATTATGAGAACCCATGAACATGGTTTGCATGAATAAATACTTTCATGAAAGATAGTGAACAATTGTGCATGCATTCTTGCATGTATATGTTAAGAGAGAATCACTTGCATGTGACTATAAAACAAAGTCAGTGTGGAACTTGAGGAAGACAGTGTGTGTGTGTGTGTGTGTGTGTGTGTGAAAAGAAAAAAATAAGAGGATAGTGGATAGTTCATGCACTTTCATACATATATAAATTCACATAAACATCTTAAAGATTAATACAATGAGTATCCTCAAAATGGTGGATAAAACATAAAATAATAAACAAGGAATAAATGAATGTGCTAAGGTTTCAGATTCCATGCATTACACTTCCATGCATGAAGTTTATTTGATGAGTTTGAATGGAGAATTCAAGATGGTAAATAACTTGGATTTGTGAAAGATTGGTCTTTCATAAAATATCATTGAAGAGTTGTGTGTGCTTATTTCACACAAAATTCGGTCCATGACTTCAACGGAATGAAGAATTTCCTGAGAAGAGTTTCACTAAGGAAATTGAAAAAGTACAGGTGATCATAGATAATTGAGCAAGGCCAACAGACTCGACCAGTGGCTGTTAAAGATACTTGAAGTGTACATGATCAAGTGTGATCCAACAAGTTCATAGAGGAAGGTCGGAAGAATAACCCTATAGTAGATCAGTCCTTGATGAAAGGAGGGAGTATTTCAATTAAAGAAAAGTAAAAGGAGTCTCTCAGACAGAACCTGAGTAGAAGAAGTCTCTCAGTTAGAGCTAGGAGTAGAAGATATGGTTGGGGGTATAACCAACCAAGGTAGAAGAGTTGGATTGTTGTGGGGTATAATCAAAATCAATAGGAGGATCAATTACTAACCATTTTCTGCTTGAACCACTATAATTAAAAATAAATATTATAGAGGAGAATCCATGTTGGGGGTATAACCAACAGGACAAGAAGTGGGTCTTTGAACTGAACCTTATAAATATCATATGTTTCTATCTCTTTTATTACTACTACGCACAAGGTGAGATTGAGAGATATCACATAGTGGATCTAGAACCTTTAAAAGTTCAATAGGTTGAATTAAAAAGATAAAAGAATTCATAAAATGAGTGTACCACTGATTTACCCCCCCCCCCCCTAGTGGCACCTCATCCAACATGTGGATCTATAATTGGTATCAAAGCATAGGTTTCCTCTAAATATCCAAACGTGTAACAACCTAGAAATTACCAACTTAGTTTTATTATATAAATATTTTATTAAATGGATTTATTTATAATCAAAACAAACTAATAATATTTTTGGGATATTTTCTTTAAAAATAATTATTGAAATGAAGTGTTTTAATTAATTTGATTATAAGTTAATTAATTATACTAATTATTTATAGTTTTCAAATTTATTCTAAAAACAAATATTTCTTTTTATTTCTTTAAAAGAATATTTTAAAATAACAATTTTTACTATTTTTTAAAAATAGTATTTATTTTTGTCAAAAAGGTTATTTAATAGAATATTTTAATGATAATAATAATAATGGTAATGATAATTATGGGTTAAACATTTTTTTTTGAAAATTATTATTAATTTTTTAAGATAATATATTTTATAAATATATTATGTTTTTATTTCATAAAATTTATAAATTATAAATATATATAATTTTTTATAAAAAATGCTCTATATATATATAGGTTTAAAAAAAATAAACGATGACTTAATATATTATTATAATTATTATGAATTGAAAAAAAATGATAATATAAAATTTTTAATAATTACATGAAAAAAAAATAAAGGTAAAATGTGAAATGTAAAACAAAATATGAAAACATGAGTTAAAAAAATAATGCTAAAGAAAATTTAAGAGAAAAAAATGATAAATGTTTAAAAAAACACAACACTGCATGGATGATTGGTCTGCCTCCTATCCCCTAATCGGACCACCTATTTTAAAGGGTAGGGTTTTATCCCAACCCTTAGATCGCATTGACTTCAATCAAGGTCTTCCATCCAAATCCCCCCCTTCTTCCTCATTGAGTCGTGCCCCACCAGTCTACATCGCAAGTGGTTCAATCGCTGGGATTCTTTCCTCCTCCACTATGCTTCCTCAACCCTACATCAACCCATGATGATCCTTCCATATTCATCCATGGCCCCATGATTCCTTATTTTTCATAGCAATGAAACAAATGGTTTTATTTTAAACCAAATCCCTATCCCAAGTATCGACTTCCCCTACATGTTTCGAATATATATATATATTCAATCAACCCGATTGATTATTATTTTGCACTAATTATCATTTTTTATTCATTTTGATTTGGTTAATTTCATATTTAAATTAGCATATTTTCTAATTGAATCATGAGATATAATATATATATATATATCCCTTTTTGCACACTCATGGATACCCAAACCTCATTCTCCCCAACCCCTCTCTTGGTGTCCAGAAGCTCTTAGCCCCTCGCTTGATCCAAAAACAAGTAAGGGTTTATTTGTTTTATCAAGTTATTTTTACTTTATAAATACACACACACACACACATGTGTGTGTGTACTTATATGATTATCTATTTTTTAGTATGTATAAGATCAGGGTATTTGTTTTAAATTGTATTTATAAAACCTATGGTTTGTAAGGGATTCAATTTTTTTATGTTTGATTTCATTAAAAATTATATATATAAGTATATACACAAATATATACTAACCTGTTTATTCTCTTAAAGAATTTTTTATGATAAATAGTGGTTTTAAATTTGTGTTCCTTATAAATCCCACATGGATTTATGTAAGGGTTTAAGTTTTACCAAATGATTTTTGTGCTACAAAGATGTACATCTTTGTATATGTTTACATATATATGTATATATGTTTACCCTTGAAAATAATGTTTTTAATTAAAAATTCAGTTTAAATATGTGATTATAATTTCTGATATAAAATGGAAAACAATAACAAAACCCTATTTTGCTATTATGTACCTTAAAATTTAAAAAGGGGTTATTATTTTGAAATTGCAGTTATTATTTCATGTATATACATATATTTATATCAATTTATTTATTAAAAAGGGTTAATCTTTTATTTTCAAATATATATACGAAGTTAGAATTTATTCTTATACTATCAATTTGTGGTTTATATTTATGGTTAACCTTAGTTTTTAAATGATAATAGTTATCATTTTATGTGAAAATTCTAAACAAGATATCATTTCATGTGTGAATTTGTATTTACACCCCTTGGTATGTCATTCATAACTAGGTATGGCCATCACCTAGATTATAATTGAAATTCCATGAATTTTTAGATCAATTATGAATTTTAATTCTTAATCCATTTTATTTATGATTTATAAATAATGACAGTTATTTCAAGCATAGGATTCTCCTAAAAGTTTTTTTAGAAAATCTTGAGAAAATGTGATGACATGTTATGAGAAAGGTTATTTTCTTTTAAAGAAAATAATATTATGTATGTACTTTTGAAATGTTTTAGGATAGGATTGACAAAGGTAAGTCCATTGAAATTGTTTTAAAAAAATTAGCACTAGTATGTAATGTGACGTTATGGGGAGTGAACCCATAAGTCTTAAGGTAACTTTGTTCCATATGAGTTATGACTAGTGGCATTATGTTATGGTTTTTACTATGGTCTTCCAAGTATCATAAATATCCCACCATAAATTATTATTTTAAATAAAGAATTCCCAAGTATCTTTTCAATTATAAATATTTTTAGAAAATAATGGTTTTCAAAATTTATTTATGTTATGAAAATATATATTTAAGTATGTATGTTTATTTTAAATAAATGTTTTAAAAGAATTCATTAATTGTTTTAAAACCCCTTAATGGGTATTTTAAATTCTCATCCAACATTTTAAATTCATTTTCTACAGGTTTAATATATTTATCAGTCATATATTTTACTATGTGGAGGCAGCTCACCTAAGATTATTTTGTTTATTTAATTTTCATTTTGTACAGTTTTGATGAAATGTAATAGTTGTATCTAATTATCTAAAACCTAAACTAGTAAAGGTCCTCTATTGTGTAATGCAGTGTGTATTTTTTATGTTATCTTTTATAAAAAAATACACAACGTATTTTATTATTGAATTCAAAGTGTGGGTTCAAGGATTTATAGTTGGTATCACAGGAATGGTCTAGAAAATTTTGAAAATTAGATATTGTCATCTAAGTGATATATTCTAAAAGATTAGCGGTCCTGGTTTTCCTTAATTCTAAATATGAAAATTCAGAATTTTTTTTAGTTCGATAAATGAATTGCAAGGACATAATTATTTTGAGGGGATAATAATGTAACAACCCAGAAATTACCAACTTAGTTTTTTTATATAAATATTTTATTAAATGAATTTATTTATAATTAAAACAAAAATAATAATATTTTTTGGATGATTTTATTTAAAATTAATAATTTAAATGAAGTGTTTTAATTAATTTCATTGTAATTTAATTAATTATACTTATTATTTATTGTTTTCAAATTTATTCTAAAAAATATTGATTTTGCATTGTTTAAAATAATATTTTAAAATAAATATTTTTATTTTTTTAAAAAAGTAGTATTTATTTTTATCAAAAAGGTTATTTAATAGAATATTTTAATTATAATAATAATAATAATGGTAATAATAATTAAGGGTTAAACTTTTTTTTGAAAATTATTATTATTATTTTTTAAGATAATATATTTTATAAATATATTACGTTTTTGTTTTATAAAATTTATAAATTATAAATATATATAATTTTTTTAATAAAAAATGCACTTTATATATATAAGTTTAAAAAATGAATGAATTATGATTTAATATATTATTATTATTATTATTATGAATTGAAAAAAAATTATAATATAAAATTTTTAATAATGACATGACAAAAATAAATGTCAAAACATGAAATGTAAAATAAAATATGAAAACATGAGTTAAAAAAATATTTCTAAAGCAAATTTAAGAGAAAAAAAAGATAAATGTTTAAAAAAAACATAACAATGCATGGATGATTGGTCAAAATCCTATCCCTCAATTGGACCACCTATTTTATAGGGTAGGGTTTTATCCTAGCCCTTAGATCACATTTCCTTCAATCAGGTTCATCCATCCAAATCCCCCTTTCTTCTTCATTGAGTCACGCCGCACCAGTCTGCATCACAAGTGGGTCGACCATCAGGATTCTTTACTCCTCCATTGTTCTTCCTCAACCCTACATCGACCTGTGATGCTCCTTCGATCTCCATCCATGGCCCCATGCTTCCTTCTTTTCCACAGAAATGACACAAATGGTTTTATTTTAAACCAAATCCATATCCCAAGTCTCATCATCCCCTACAAGTTATGAATATATATATATATATTCAATAAACCCAATTGATTATTATTTTTCACTAATTATCATTTTTGTTTCATTTTGATTTGGTCAATTTCAGATTTCAATTAGCATATTTGATAATTGAAATATGATATAATATATATATATATATATCCAATAATGACCCACTTATTTTCATTGGCTTGAGAATACAATGAATTATTACTAGGCCTTAAGCAACATCCCCAAGACAATAAAGGCTGGCAATAAATGATGAAGGGTTTCAGACTAGTAGGGACGATTTACCCTTTTTGAATAAAACCAATAACTCATCCAATCATAAATAAAAAACTCACTATATTATGAATGAATAAATGAAAGAAAACTCAACCACTTCATTTATATCAAAACCACACCAAAGTGTACTACAGTGGAAGACAAAGCAACTATCAAAGTAAACAGAGGAAAGACAACTAAAGACTCCAAGAAGACCACAAGACTCCATGCACCACAAGATCCATGCTCCACGATCACTAAATAGCCCAAGTATCATGAGGTGGTGCTAAAAACATGAGACACTTTACCTTTTCCCTTGTCCTGGAAGATAATATCTACAAAATCACCAAAGTACCAAAGCAGGGGTGAGTATAAAACTCAATAGGCTTTCCCCAATGACTTCCCTACTCACGCCACTATGATAGAAAATTTAACCATATTTATATAAACCCATTTATATAAAACAATTCTGAAAAATAATTTATAAAACAATATAACCAAGTTCTCAAAACCATTTGAAACCAAAAGAAAAAAGGTTCAATTGAAACCAATTTTTCCAGCAAGTTATTTTTTCATAAAAAATAACTAAATAAATCTTTAAAACCATTTCTCAATATTCCTTTGGTCTAACCATTCCATTCCAATTATTCCCACATCCAAACTTTCATATAACTTGTACCTCCCTATACTCATGATTGGTGAGTCATCCTTTCACTAAGTCGTCCCTAGTAAACCAATTGACGGGGGAGATCCCTAACCCTTATCCATCCCACTAATGATGGGGGAGACTCCTAACCCTTATTCATACCACATTCACCCTTTTAAGTGGGATATCCATAACCTTTATCCATCTCATTAATGATGGGGGAGACTTCTAACCCTTATCCATCCTAATTACACATGAACACACCCAACCATCATGAAAAAAATCAAAATGCGTTCAATCAATTCAAACCATTTCAATAAAACTACACCTTTGTTGAAAACTTAAGAAAAAAACAATTTCAAAATAGCCATTTAGTTTCAATAAAACATTCCCTTTTATTGAAAAAATCTAACCAAATCCATATTCCACAATTCTAAAAGATCCCATTTTTAAAATTGATATTTTAAAACCAAGAACAAAATCACTTTATTCAAAACAACCAATTTTCCATATTTCCATCAATCTACCAAAACATCACCAAATAGGGTTTCCAAACCAATTCAAAACATCCAATTCACAATAAATTCATCATAATAAAACCAATTTGAAATAATTACAATCATTTATACAAATATTATTCGAGAGTGAAGTCGCCTACCTCAAAGGTTTTGACGAAAACCAACAACGGATGAAGAACGCTCAAGAAACCATGTCGATTCTCCACAAAATTGCCTTAAATATCTTATAATATCATGATCAAGACCAAATATCAACATATTTGGCATCCATAATCTTATATCTACCCATAATAGGCATAGATCTAAGAAATATAGAAGAGAGAAGAAGTAGATCTAAGTTGATCTAAGAAACTGATCAAGAACGATGAAGAACGATCGCATACCTCAAGAATATAACTTTGAGTAACCAAGGGAATCCTTCATATTGACTTAAAAACACTTGGGAGAGGTTATCCAACCTTCAAGAAAGAGAATTCCTGAGTTAAGGCCACTTAGGAGCAAAAACGAGTATTTTAGAGGCAAAAACATGTGAGATACACTTTTTTAGGGTCTCACTTTAACCATGCGCATGGTTAGTTCGCATGGTTATACAAACCATGCGCTAACCATGTGTTAGTTACGCCTTAAGGAAACCCTCTCATAGTCTCCTCACATGGTCCCCCTAACCATACACACACCATGATGAAGCTACTATCTACAAATAGAAACTTCGCACGGTGGATTTCTGCATAGTTTGTACAAATCGTGCACAGGTTGTGCGCCTCTCCTTTAGCCCCAAAAACTTAGTGAAAGTTCACAAAACTATCCCATCCTTTACCCTTACACTTTATAAACATAAAAATCATCATTTTAGGGTTACATACCAAAAAGTTGGGGTACTAAATTCTCCCCACCACTGGTCTTTTCATCCTCATAAAGTAGAAAACCATTGTTTCCATGAAAGAGTTTCGGTCATTGCTCTTTCATTTACTTCTCACATTCCAAAGTATCTTCCTAAATCTGGACATGTTTCCATAAAACCCTCACTATACTAATTATTTTTCCATGAAAGACTTTCTCTTACCCATCCACAATCCGCACCAAGATATATATCAATGAAGCATTCATCTCTAGGTCAACGTTATCCCATCTGATCACATGGTCAGGATCAGGCTGATATTTTTCAACTGAGATATGTGGAACACATTATGCACTGAACTAAACCATGGTGGCAATGCCAACTGATATTCCACCTCTCCAACCTGTTCCAGTGTCTTTAAAGGGACAATGTATCTTAAAGATAACTTTCCCTGCTTCCTGAAACGACATTTTCCAATCCTTGGAGATATTCCCAAGAACAAAAGATCACTCACCACAAATGACAACAGTCTTCAAAGATGATCCACATACGATTTATAATGACTCTAAGATGTCTCCATCATTTTAATGATCAACTGAATCTTCTCCATCATTTTTTGGACAAGACTAGGTCCAACTAGTGAAGACTCACCTATTTCCACCCAACATAGTGGAGAACGACAACGATGCACATACAAAACTTCTAAAGGATCCATGTGTATCGAGACCTGATAGTTATTATTATATGAGAACTCCACTAAAGGAACATGATCTTCCCATGATCCACCAAAATTCATTACACAATCCCACAACATGTATTCCAACATCTGTATTATCCTTTCATATTGCCCATCCATTTGAGGATGATACGTTGTACTCATAGTCAACTGAGTCCCAAGGGATTTTTGTAAGGATTTATAGAAATGATACATGAACCTCATATCTCTATCTTACATGATCAATACTGGTATACCATGTCTCTTTACTACCTCTTGGACATATATTTTGGATAGATCCCCCACCGTATGAGTTTCATGAGTGGGAATGAAATGAGCCAACTTCGTAAGCCAATCCACTATCACCCATATGAAATTGTATTTCCAAACTATTTTTGGGAGACCTATAACAAAATCCATTATTATATACTTCCATTTCCACACTGGGATAGGTAAAGACTACAACATACTTGTTGGTCATTGATGTTCTACCTTAACTTGCTGACAAGTTAAGAACTTTAAAACGAACTCAGCCAGTTTCCTTTTCATGCTACTCCACCAAAATTGAGCCTTTAATTCATTATACATATTTTTTATTCCCAAATGTACAGCCCATATCGAATGGTGGTAAGCATGAAGCAGTTTTTTCTAACAAGCCATAGCTATAATCATCCGATCTATGAACCACAAAACTAGACTCCTATCAAGTTTCCAGCCCTCAATAGTCTCCCCACCATTGAGTTTTGAACTCATAACCATGAATTATACATCGTATGTTTGTTCCTATTTAACCATATTTACCAAATTAGGAACCAATAAAGATAAAAATAAAACCACCACATCACCTCGGTATTTACATTCCACATGCATGTCAAATAGGATTGACATCAACTGCCATTCATTTGAAGCTTCTTTTTCCAACTGAGCATATGAATTTCTTCTTAATGCATTTACCACCATATTAACTTTACTCAGTGTATACATTAATTTAAATTCAAACATCTAGATATACTTCATCCATCTCTTTTTCCTCATATTCAAATCCCATTGTGAGAAAATACGTTTCAAGATTTTTTGGTTCGTAAACATGGTGAATTTCTCACCAAGAAGATAGTGACTCCATGTATTCAATGCATGAATGACTGATACTAACTCCAAGTCTTATGTTGGGTAGTTCTTCTCATGAACTCTCAACTTCCTCAAACCATAAGTAACCACATGGTCTCTTTGCATGAGAACATAGTCCGACCTAGATCTTGAAGCATCACAGTACACCACATACCCCTGTCCTGATTATATAAAAATCAAGATGGGTGCTGATGTGAGATGAACTTTCAAATCTTTTAAAGACTTCTAGAATTCCTTATTCCATTGTAATGGAACCTTATTCTTTATCAAGGTTGTAATTGGTGAAGCTATCAGTGAGAATTCATGCACAAAGCATTGGTAATAACCAGCTAGACCAAGAAAATTTTGTATCTCAAATACATTCTTTGGTAGTTTCCAAGAGATAATAGATTCTATTTTCTATGGATTGACAAAAAAACCTTGTTTATAAATTACATGGATGAGAAATCATACCTCTTGTATCCAAAAATCTCTCTTTGAAAACTTGGCATACAAATAGTGATCTCTCAAGATTTCCAACATTATCGCCAAATGTTTCTCACGCACAACCCTTGTCCTTGAATACACCAATATTTCATCCACAAAAACCACAAAAAAATCCAAATATCTCTAAAATATCTGATTTATCAAATCCATAAATATCATTGGTGCATTCATAATACTGAAAGGCATGACTACATATTCATGGTGGCCATATCTGCTTTTGAAAGCTATCTTAGAAATATCTTATTTCCAAACTCACAATTGATGATATCCTGAAAGTAAATTTTGGAGAACCATTGATCTCCCTTAAATTGATAAAATAGATCATCAATTCATGGAAGTGGATATCTATTATTTATCATAACTTTGTTAAGCTTACGATAATCCACACATATCCTTAGTTTTCCATCTTATTTCTCCACGAACAAGACTGGTGCTACCAAAGGAGATGTATTTGGACGAATGAAACCTTTTCTTTCCATCTCTTCCAACTACACTTTCAGTTCCCTGAACTCTATTGGTTCCATCCTATAAGAAATAAGGGAAATAGGACCGGTCCTTGGGAGGAGATCAATCATAAAATCTACTTTCCTTATAGGTGTTAACCCTAATAATTTCTTGGGAAAAACATCTAGAAATTGATCCCCAGCTGCTGGAAAACTATTTTCCTTGATCTCTTCCATTGATTATAAAGTTTAAACCTCTATATATTAAGAGATCATTCCCACCGTTGGTGCCAATAATCATGTTGCACTTGTCTTTACAACCTATTGCCCTCTAAATAGATGTTTATAACAGTTCTTCTATAACAGTCGATGTGGTCCTTTAACATTGTCAACCAATCCATACCTAGGATTACATCATATACATCCACCTCCAACATTGAGAAGTCCCATTTCATCTCAACTCTATCAACAGTTATAGAACGTTCTTTTCACATGAAGGCTCGACATTCTCTTTCACCAAGATGAGTTTTAAGTTTTAACAAATAAGGCATCATCTCTACTTTTAAACTTAGAAAATTTGCAGCACGAGAAGCAATGAAGGAATTCTATGAACCAGTATCAAACAAAACTTTCATAAGGATATAATTCAATAGAATCGTACCTCTCACCATTGATGGTCTAGCCTAATCATCCACAATCATCTGCTCATCTCTATAAAATTTCTTCATTGTTGTACTTTTATCCTTGTTTCCTTGTAGAGATTTTTCTTGTTCCATCATAGCATATGGTGTTTGTGATGCCTAATAAGTTTCTCGAGCACTTAACCATGGAGCACTATGAAAAAAGCGCTTAAGATGTCCCATCTTGTTGAAATTTTGGCATGCTCTTGGTGGTGTTGTACACTCTCATTTAATGTGGCTCAGTGAACCCCCACTGAAAGCATACCTACTTTCTCTTAGGTCTTGGAGGAAGGTTAATTTCTCCTTTGGTCTAATTCTGATGTGTTCCTCCTCCTTGAGAGTAGTTGTCCCACTTACTCTTCATATTAGTACTAGAGTTCTGAGCTCATCTAGTGAAGACAATTGTACTTCCTCCACTTGGATTTTTAGAAGTGACAGATATTGTAAATAGAGTATCTAGTTATAGTCCCAACTCAATGGTATGAAAATCCTGAGTGATGTTTTATACCAACTATTGGTTCACCTGTGGCTCAGGTAAAACCAAATTCTCACTGGCCTCTTCTGACTATTTTCTATGACACTTACTGGGTTCCATATCTAGACCAACAAAAAACTCTATAAGTCTCACACTCTAGCAATTGATGTCTTATAATTTAAAATTCTATCATATCAACTATTACAACATTGTTTTCCAAAAACAACCTTTTCCACATTCAACCATTTTTGAAAAATCCTATCTTGCTTTTGAAAATCAAACCATTTTCAAAATTTATCAATCATGCCCTTTTTCAAAGTCTTTCATTTGAAAATAATTTTTTTCATTTTTCAAAAAAAATCTTTGCACATATTCATAAATCATTACTCAAAATGAAATATGAAATCATAGTTGGAATTCATTCCTCTAAAATTCATGTCATGATCGTCTCCTTGGATAAACCCATGAAAATGAGATTTTGGTGTCCTATAAGTGTCTCCAAAACACTTATGTACCCAACACCCTGGTAACTTGAATTTCAACATAAACAAGTTAGCTACATCCTTTTATTCTATACATTTCAAGTTCTAGCAATCTTACTCCTTTCTAAGATCACCACCCAAGGAATAGACAAGAATGAATTTCAATTCCAAGACCAACAAAAATAAAGACTATTTGTTAGGAAAGGACCAAAAAATCTGATACCATTTGTAATGACCCACTTATTTTTATTGGCTTGAGAATACAATGAATCATTACTAGGACTTAAGTGACATCCCCAAGATGCTAAAGGCTGGAAATAAATGTTGAAGGGTTTCAATACAACTGGGGTATGATTTAATCTTTTTGAATAAAACCAATAAATCATCCAACCATAACTAAATAGATCACTATATGATGCATGAATTAATGAAATACAACTCAACCACTTCATCTATATCAAAACCACACCAAATTGTACCATAGAAGAAGATAAGGAAACTATCAAAGTAAACAGAGGAAATATAGTTAAATACTCCAAGAAGACCATAATACTCCATGCTCTAAAATCTCCATGATCCATGATCACCAAAAATCCCAAGTATCACTAGGTGGGGCTAAAAACATGAGACACTTTACCTTTACCCATGTCCCGGAAGATAACATCTGCAAAAGCACCAAAGTTTCAAAGAATGGGTGAGTATAAAACTCAGTAGGTTTTCCCCCAATGACTTCCCTACTCATGCCACTAGCATAGAAAATTTATCCATATTTATATAATACTATTTATATAAAAAAATCAGAAAAATAGTTTATAACACAATAAAACCAAGTTCTCAAAACCATTTGAAACCAAAAGAAAACAAGTTCAATTGAAACCAATTTTTTAGCAAGTTATTTTTCTAGAAAAATAATTAAACAAAGCTTTAAAAACATTTATAAACATTCCTTTGGCATACCCATTCCATTTCACTTATTCTCACATCTAACCTTGCATGTAACCTGGACCTCCCTATACTCATGAGTGGTGAGTCATCCTTCACTAAGCTATCCGTAGTGAACCAATTGACGGGGGAGATCCCTAACCCTTACACATTCCACTAATGATAGGGGAGACTCGTAACCCTTATCCATCCCACATTCACCCTTTTATGGAGGAGATCCCTAACCCTTATCCATCCCATTAATGATGGGGGAGACTCTCAACCCTTATCTGTCCCGCTTACGCATGAACACACCCAACCATCATTCCAAAAATCAAAATCTGTTCAATCAATTCAAACCATTTCAATAAAACTACACCTTTGTTGAAAAATAAAGGGAAAACCAATTTGAAAACAACCATTTGGTTTCAATAAAACATTCCATTTTATTGAAAACATCTAACCAACTTCATATTCCACAATTCTAGAAGATCCCCATTTTAAAATGCATATTTTAAAACCAAGAACAAAATCACTTTATTCAAAACACCCAATTTTACAAATTTAAATCAATCTAGAAAACCGTTACCAAATAGGGTTTCCAAACCAATTCAAAACATCCAATTCACAATCAATTCATCATAATAAAACCAATTTTAAAGCATTTCAATAATTTCTACAAAGAGGAGTCGAGAGTGAAGCCACCTACCTTGAAGGTTTTCACAAAAACTGACAACGGATGATGAATGCTCAAGAAACCAGATCGATTCTCTATAAAACCATCTTAGAAGAGAGATTGAGTATATCTAAGTAGATCTAAGTAGATATAAGAAACCTATCAAGAATAATGAATAATGATCACATACCTCAAGAATTCGGCTTTGAATCACCAAGGGAAGCCTTCGGATTGACTCCAAATTTTTTGGTAAAGGTTATCCAACCTTAAAGGAAGAGAAGTACCAAGTTAGGGCAGCTTAGGAGAAAAAATGAGTGGTTTAGAGGCAAAAACATGTGAGATCCACTTTTTTAGGATCTCTCTTTAACCCTGTGCACAGTTAGTTTTCATGGTTAGACAAACCATGATCTAACCATGTATTAGATACTAGCTTAAAAAACCCTCACACAACCTCCTCGCATGATCTCCCTAACTATGCACATACCATTCTAAATCTACTATCCATAATCTACAGCTTCACACAGTTTCTACTAGGCTTTCTGCATGGTTTGGACAAACCGTGCGCAAACCATGTGCCT
Organism: Viscum album; assembly: GCA_963277665.1. Lineage (NCBI taxonomy): Eukaryota > Viridiplantae > Streptophyta > Magnoliopsida > Santalales > Viscaceae > Viscum > Viscum album. The sequence goes on from CAUJRU010003169.1 coordinate 40,962, forward strand.
CTCCTTTATCCCCCAAAACTTAGTGAAAGTTCACCAAACTCTCTCATACTTAACCCTTAAACTTTATAAACATAAATAGAATAAATTAAGGGTAACATACCAAAAACTAGGGGTATTACATATCCTTCTTTGTAAACCCATGGATACCCAATCCTCACTCTTCCCAAACCCTATATTGTTGTCCATAAGATCTTATCCCCTCTCTTGATCCAAAAACAAGTAAGGGTTTATTTATTTTATCAAGTTATTTTCACTTTAAAAATATATACATGTGTGTGTGTGTAAATACTTATATGATTATATTTTTTAGTATTTATGAGATAATGGTATTTTTTTTAAATTATATTTCTAAAACCTATGGTTTTTAAGGGATTCAATTTTTTTCTGTTTTATTTCATCAAAACTTATATATATATATATATATAAGTATATACATGAATATATACTAACCTATTTATTTTCTTTAATATTTTTTTATGATAAATAATGGTTTTAAATTTATGTTCCTTATAAATCCCTTATGGAATTATGTAAGGGTTTAAGTTTTACCAAATGATTTTTGTGTTACAAAGATGTACATATATGTATATGTTTACATATATATGTATATATGTTAACCCTTGAAAAGAATGTTTTTAATTAAAAACCTAGTTTGCATATGTGATAATAATTTCTAATCTAAAATGGAAAACAATAACAAAATCATGTTTTATTATTTTGTGACTTAAAATTTAAAAAGGGGTTATTATTTTGATATTGTGGTTATTATTTCATGCATATACATATATGTTTATCAATTTATTTATTAAAAAGGGTTAATATTTTATTTCCAAATATATATATGAAGTTATAATTTATTCTTATTCTATCAATTTATGGTTTATGTTTATGTATAACCTTAGTTTTTAAATGCTAATAGTTATCATTTTATGTGATAATTCTAAAAAAGCTATCATTTCATGTTTGAATTTGAATATACGCCCCATGGAATGTCATGTATAGATAGGTATGGATATAACCTATATTAAAAATGAAATCATATTATTTTTTAGATCAAGTATACAATTTAATTATTTATCCATTTTATTTATGATTTATAAATAATGACAGTTATTTCAAGCATGGTATTATCCTAAAATTTGTTTTAGATGCTCTCGAGAAAATGTGATGACATGTTCTGAGAAAGGTTATTTTCTTTTAAATAAAATAATATTATGTATTTACTTTGGAAATTTGTTGGGTCACGATTGAGAAAGTCAGATCTATTTAAATTGTTTTAAAAAAAATGGTACTAGTATGTTATGTGACATTATGGGGAGTGAACCCAGAAGTATTAAGGGAATTTTTTTCCATATGAGTTATTAATAGAAGCCTTATGTTATGGTTTTTACTATGGTCTACCGAGTATCATAAATAACCCTCAAAAAATTATTATTTTAAATAGATAATTCCTAAGGATCTCTTCTATTATAATTATTTCAAGAAAATAATGGTTTTATAACTTTATTTATGTTATGAAAATATATATTTAAGCATGTATGTTTATTTCAAATAAATGTTTTAAAATAATTCATTAATTGTTTTAAAACCCCTTACTGGGAATTTTAAATGCTCACCCTATGTTTTAAATTCATTTTCTACAAGTTTAGTAGATTTATCATTGATGTATTTTACTATGTGGAGGCAGTGCACTGAAGAATATTTTGTTTATTTAATTCTCATATTGTTTAAATTTGATGAAATGTAATAGTTATATCTAATTATCCAAAACCTATACTGGTAAAGGTACTTGATTGTATAATGTACTATGTATTTTTTTCTATTATCTTTTATAAAAAAAATCACAACATGTTTTATTACTAAATCCGGAAGTGTGGGTTCGGGGATTTATAAAGAGTCTTTATGAAGTATATAATTCAAGAAATGTGTGAGATACCTTATATGAAGAAAAAGGAAGTTTATCATGAGAATAAAAAGATGGATATTTTTTCTAAGGCTCAAAATAAGTAAAATAAAAAACAATCATGTAAGATAAAGAAGAATCTTACTATAATAGAGACACCTTCAACTAAAGGTAATCTGAAAGCTATAACATGCAATAATTCTTTCAATTATGATTATTCTGATGAATTCTATTAAATAGGTGATAATTATGTATCACTTAGTGATATACATTCTATATTCAAAGAATATATGAATAAATTTTCCAAATAAGTGGTATATTATACTGTTAGAGGCATCAAGGGACTTATTTCTGATAAAGAACAGTTATAGGAAGAAGTATAAAAACTGGAGGATGCACTAAGTAATAATTTTATAAATTTCATCACTCTCATAGACCTGGTAGAATAAATGGATAAATCCATTCATCATTCTGAAGAATAACTAAAAAGGTAAGCCAATGAGAAATTTATTTCTGATATTGTTGCTAGAAGAATATTTCCATGCACTTGAAGGATTGCACAGAGTATCTATGGATATCAAAGCATTGAAATTAAAGGAGTTTGAAAATTCTTTTCAAGATTTAAGAAAAATTCATGAATAACAGATAATGAATCTAAAGGAATATTGACAAGATATGCTGAGATTAGTTAGTGGTGATAAAAACTCCCTTAACATGAAGTGTTTAGAGCTAGAGGTAAAATTGAAAAAGTGCCAATCACCAATATCTATAACTTCCTATATTTATAGAAAATAGATGGTGCTATAAAATTTTACATTGAGGATCATGACTTTAAGAAAATCATGAGATCATCCTCTAATAAAATAGAAACATCCTCCAAGAAGAAGGTATCCCATTATCCAGAAAGTATCTTATGTACTTATGTTGTTTTAATTGTCAATATAGGTTCTAAACCAAATTATGGAAAGTGTGGATGGTAAAAATGTTGATAAATCCACCACATCAAGGGTGTATGAGAAGATATGTATGAATATTTTTTCCCCAATAAATTTATAAAAGAGTGGTGGTTCCACTAAATATATGCAAGGTTCAAAATATGTTAAATCTAAATAGACCTCACCTCAAAAGAAGAGAAGAATACTCAGAGTATATTAATGGTGTGGATAGAAAATTGGGAACAATACATTGTAATGATGTCATAACATGTTAATTCATGAAAATAACTAAAGTATATAATTTACTATAATTAAATTTGGAGAAAAGAGAAGACCTAAACTAGATAGGAAAAATCCATAGGAAAAGAAAGGGGAAAAGTCAACCTTGGGATGTGATAAAAATAAGAATAATATCAAACAAATTGTTTCCAAGAAGAAAAGTGAGAGATCCTATCATCCACCAAAGGTAGAAATAAATATTTTAATAGGATCATTGACTCCTAGTAAAAATAAGTATTGTATTGAAGAATATCTTTAACAACAAGTGTTTCGATAGAATTTATATCAAGATAAAAGATCTAAGATTCGAGGTTTTTTATGGTGCTATGAAAAGTATGGACACAAATCCTACTCTTGATGGTATAACATATCATTTCTAGAAAGAAAGCATAAATCATGGAAAAGTAAATATGAGTATATAAGAGAATGTTCTTATAGAAATAATGGTGTGGCCATAAATCCATCAAATATACCAATTCATAACATACATGAATGCTTAGAATAAGTTTATGGTGGATGTAATCATAAGGGTCACACTGCTGAGATATGCATGAGAATACTTCTAGGATATATTTCCTATGTTATGAAATGGATAAATCTTAAAAATAAATAGTAGTGAGTCATGTGAAAATTATGATAAGATAAATAATTTCAAGAAATAAAGTATTGTTATTTGTCCAAATCAACTGAAATTGGATAATCTGTTTGAGGAAGATGAAAAAAATTAGTAAATCTGAAGGAAATAAAGTGGATTCAGAAGTTGAGGTGGAAAAATCTATTCCACACAAATATAACAACTTGTGTGAAAAGTGTGGTAAATATAGACATGTTTCACATAGATGTATGGAGATTCTACCTAATAAATGGTATTTATTTAAAACTAAAATGAAAGAATAAGAGATTGACACAAAGGGAATACTAAAATTATGAGAAAATAATGGACAAGGTTCAGAGGCAGATCTCATCTTGAATGTCACTATTGAAGAATAATAAATTACCTCCTTATTATTTTATATATATATTTTTCTTTTGAATTCACATGAAAGGAATTGAAGAATATGGATTCATCCCTTAAAGGGGAGAATTGATGATATGAATCTGTTAAATCTTCACTATATAGTGAATGTGAAACTTTTTAATAGTTGTATAATATTGGAAAATGAGTTATGTAAATCACACTTTCATCCCTCATTCTTAATTGTATTAATTATATCAATTAAGGGGGAGTTATTGGTTGGTGTCAGTATGAGACAAAGTGGAAGCTATATCTTTTGTACCTAAACTTTCAAATGTGTTTGTTGAAGTATGTATAGGATTTAGCATGTTTTTTATTAATATGATTACTTACAACCCCTTAAAAGAGAATTGAGAATATCTAAGAATTATATCACAAGCATGGTAGTTTATGGATAATAGAGACAAACTTGTTATATCTCTATTTTTTTATACATATGGTTAACCCATGTAGACTTAGAGTAGACTAATTAAAGGATCTTTACTAAGAAAATCATGTGGTTTCATCCTTCTCCCAGTTAAAGGGGGAGAGAATGTTGAATACCTTGAAAGGAAAATTAAAATATGAGACTACCCCACTTATCCTTTGTATTTAATTGTCAATAAAGGGGAGAAAGTTTGAACACACATATTGAATTTTAATTATGTGAAGATATATTGAAAATAAAATAAAAAGTCAGATATTGTTAGTACTAGAGTTTTATTTGTTATTAATGATGTTTCAATATATGTTCAGTGAGTTGATGGTGAGAAGTGGTGATGTCTATAAATTTTTTATGGATTCACTTTATGTCATTGGATGTCATTATTAGACAATCCTCTATGTAATTGTGATGATTTATGGAATGATATTAAGTTCCAAGACATGTGTCAAGGAGGACACATTGTTTACTACACTATTTGAAGAAGAAGTAAATTTGGAAGAAGTGCATGCAATATCTTTTATTATATGAAGTTGTGGTGACTTTTAATAAGTTTGTGTAAATGTTTATTTTCATGAGGGAATTCAAGTAATCCATGAAAAAAAATATATTCTTCTATAATTTTGTGACAAAGGTATTTGATAATGGTTAAGGAATTATATTTTAGAATGAATTGAAGATCAATTATATATTTAGATATTTATAAGTATTATTTATAATGGTGTCCTTATTAAAAGGTAGGGGCCAACCACACAATCCCCCAAGGGATAGCCCTCAAACACACTTGAGGTACCCAAGGGTTATCCTCGTGGGAGAGCCTACCCAAGGAGGCTGCATGGTGGAAAGAGAGTGTGGACATGTGTGTAAGGCCCGTAGGAGTGCACACTCAGAGTCATGCATAAGGATGGGCTGGTTAGGCCGGTTGGGCTAAATTCCATGTGTGTGAGTATGTGTAAGTGAGTGATGATCCCCTACACCCATGGCACATTGTGGTAGTGGATGGCTTACACTAATAAAGTGCAACATAGATGAATGGAGAATATGATGAGGGATGCTCAATCTGAAGACGTTGTTCCTCCATCATTAAAATGATATATTTAATGTGGGCCACATGATGTGGCTAATCTGATCCATCCAATCAGTGTGGCATCATCTTCCATCTCCAATGATGCTCAACTGTTTCTGTTCACCGATGTTAATGATCGCACATTTGATGATCGAGCTCGATCCTTACATGGATTTTCTTTGATCATTTTTATGTGGTGATGGGGATGAGAATTTCCATTCATGAAATCTACATCTTTCATGCATATAGATAACTCGAATACATTCATCAGATGAATGAAAACGAATTTTCAGAGTCGGTTTTCATAACATGATGTGTTTGAGCTTCTAAGTAAGGAGGATCATTCTGTTCTCATCCCATGTACATGAGAGTATTCATAGAAAACTCAGGTATGATAATGTTTCATATTTTTTGGTATTATATAATTTGGTAAATGTCGAAATATTTGGTATATTAAAATATTTTAATACTGCTTAAAACTCAAAGATTATACATAGCCTAAAAACTAAAAGAAATGCAGTACAAGGCACAATGATCCTTACCTATAAAAGGATGATTACCAAACCTATGATTTTATAGCTGTTGTTTGAGAGAAAGAGAGTTATTTTTTCTAAAGAAAACATAGCAATTTGAAACTCCTATTTCACAAAGGTCAGAAGATTTTTGAAGATTTTTAGCTTATAAAAAGCATAATAAATTCATTGATCTCTTGACATGTGAACCACACACTCAATATTTTTTGCATAGAAACCTAGATACTGAAAATACCTTGGAGTTTAGTGTGAATATCTTATGTGAAGGTGTAAACCCTTATGCAAAGGCTGTGAATATAAGAACATGTTCACTTGGTTTGCAAGAACAAATACTTATATAAAAGATAGTGAATATTTGTGCTTGTATTCTTGCGTGTATATGTGAAGATAAAATAAATTTCTTGTGATCATAAAACAAAGACAGTTTGGAACTTGAGGAAGATAGTGTGTGTGTGTGTGTGTGTGTGTGTGAAAAGAAACAAAAAAGTGGATAGTGGACAGTGTATGCACTTTCATGCATATATAAATGCACATGCACATGTGAAATCCTAAAAAATTGAGTAACCCAAAAGAGATGAATATCACATAAAGTAATAAAAAAGGAATAAATGAATGTTCTAGGGTTTCAAATGTAAATCATTACACTTCCATAAATCAACTGTATTTGATGAGTTTTAATTGATAATTAAAGGAGGTAAATGACTTAGATTTGTGAAAGTATGATCATGCATAAAATATCATTAAAGATTTGTGTGAATTTCTTTCACACATAATTGAGGCTAGGAATTCAGTGGAAGGAAGAATTTCTTGAGTAGAGTTGTACTAAGGAAACTAATCAAGTATAGGTGATCAGAGATAACTGAGAAAGAAAAACAGACCCAACCAGTGGTTGTTGAAGATACTTTAAGTGTACATGATAAAGTGTGATCCAAAAGAGCTCATGGAGGAAAATCATAAGAATAATCATACATTGGATTGGTCCTTGAATAAAAGAGGAATTATTTTAGTTGGATCTAAAAGTGGAAGGTGTCTCTTTAGAGCCAGAGCAGAAGAAGTCTCTCAGTTGGAGTTGGGAGTAAGAGAATAGTTGAGGGTATAACCAACTAAAGAAGAAAATTTTGATTAACAGGGGGTATAACTAGAATCAATTGGAAGATAAATTATTGGGGGTATAATTAAATGTTTCTTGAACCACTGTAATTGAAAATAGAGATTATAGTGTAGAATCCATGTTTGGGGTATAACCAACATGGAAAGGAGTAGGTCTTTAAACTGAACCTTGTAAATACAATGTTCTAGTATCTCTATTATTACTACTTCACATGAGGTGAGATTGAGAGATATCATAGAGTGGATCAATAAACTTAACAAGTTCAAGAGTTTTAATTCAAAAGATAAAATAATTCATAAAACATGTGTACCACTTCTTTACCCCCCCCCCCCCTCAGTGGCACCTAATCAAGCCTAGGTCCCTACAATTGGTATCAAAGCATAGGTCACCTCTAAAGATTCAAGAAAGTTTTTATGAAGTGAAGAATTTTAAAAATGAGTGAGATATCTCATATGAAGAAAAAGAAAGTTACTCCGAATGATAAGAAGTTTGATATTTCTTCCAAGACTCAAAAGAACATAAAGAAGAAACAAACAAGGATGCTAAAAATTAATCTTACTATAAATTTAGAGACACCTTCAACTGAAGGTAAATTTTAAGGTACAACATTCAATAACTCTTTAAATTGTGATTCTTCTAATGAATCTTATTCAAGTTGTGATGATGATGTGTCACTTAGTGATATGCATTCTTTATTTAAAGAACATCTAAACAAAGTTCCCATATAAGTGGTAAATTATATTATTAGAGGCATTAAGGTACTTATTTCTAATAAAAAAACATCTGGAAGAAGAATTATAAGAAATAGAGGATACCCTAAGTAATAAATTTAGAAAGTGAATCACTCTCATAGTCCTATTATAAGCAAGGGATAAATCCATTCTTCGTACTGAAGAAGAACTACCAATTTTTTCCTGTGAGAAATATATTTTTGAGATTTTTGTTAAAGAATAATTCAATTAAATTTAATGATTTCACAAGGTTTCTATGAAATTAAAAGTATCTCAGCTCAAGGAGTTTAAAAATTCTTTTCAGGAGTCAATAAAAATGAATGAATAACAAATTAAGAAGTTTAAGGAAGATTGGGATGATATGCCGATATCATTTTATGGTGAGAAAAACTCCTTCAACATGAACTGTTAAGAGCTAAAGGTAATATTGAAGAGTTAAAAATAACCACTAGTTATAACTTCCCATATTTCTAGAAAAAGAGATAATTCTAAAAAAGTTTTTATTGAGGATCATGACTTCAAGAAAATAATTATATCATCCTCTAAACAAATAGAAACATCCTCTAAGAAGAAGGTATCCTATTATCTAGAAATTATCTTATGTACTAATGATGTTTCAATTGTTGATATAGGTTCTAAACAAAATTCTATAAAAGTATGGATGGTGAAAAATTCTGATAAACCCACCACATTAATGGTGGATAATAAAATATATATGAAGATATGTTCCCACAAGAAGTTTCCAAAAGATTTTTGGTTGCACTCAAAAGAAAAAAGGTTCAAAATATGTGAAATCTAAATAATCCTCACCCCAAAAGAATATAAGAAAGCTCATAGGATATTGTTGGTGTTGCTATAAATTTGGTCATAAGGAATTGGAATGATGGAATAACATGTTAATTCATGAAAATAATAGAATTCCTATATTTTGGGGATGAAAAGTTTAAGAAAATAGAAAACCTTCAATAGAGAGGAAAAATTCATAGGAAAATAAAGGTGACAAGTCAGCCTTGGGATGTGATAAAAATATGAATACTATCAAGAAAATTTTTACAAAGAAGAAAAGTGAGATATCCTATCCTACAACAAAGGGATAAATAAATACTTCAATAAGATCACAACCTCCTAGGAAAAAAGAACGCTTGGTTTGAATAAGATCAGCAAAAACAAGTGTCTAGACAGAATGCATATCAAGACGAAAGGTCTAAGCTCATAGGTTTTTTCTAGTGCTGTGAAAAGTATGGAAACAAGTCCTACTCTTTCTGGTATAACATTCCATTTCCATAAAACATGCATGAATCAAGGGTAATTCAAGATAAGTATATGAGAAGAAGTTCTCATAGAAATAATGGTCTTTCCAAAAATATATCAAAGCTACCAATTCATAATATACATGAATGCTTAGAAGAATTTTTAGCAGATGTAATCAGAAAAGTTACACAAATTATATATGCATGACAATACTATCAGGTGATATTCCCAATTTTTTAAAAGGGAACAAGCTTCAAAATAAAAATAGTGGTGAGTCATGTGAAAATTATGAGAAGATAAATGATGTTAAAAAAGAATGCCTAGTTATTTTTCCAAATAAACTAAAATTGGATAAGTAGTTGGAGGAACCTGAAAAAATTTCTAAATCCAAAGGAAAGTAAGTGACTTCAAAAATTGAGGTGGAAAATTATATTCCACAAAATGACAATGACTTGTGTGAATGGTGTGGTAAATCTAGACATGATTCACATTTCTACATGGATATTCTAATTAATTAGTGGGATCTATTTAAAACTAAACTGAAATCACTAGAGACTCAATGTATTCAAATGAATAATATAGATATTAAAAATTCACACAAAGAGAATACTGGAATTGGGAGTAATCAATGGCCTAGGTTGAGAGGCAGATATCAGCCTGAATGTCACTCATGGAGAACAAGAAAGTCCCTCCTTGTTCCTTTATATATATATGTGATTTTTTTTTCACTTACATGCATGAAATTAAAGGATATGGATGCATCCCTTGAGGGGGAGCATTGATGATATAAATCTGTTAAATCTTCACTACATAGTGAATGTGAAACTTCTGAACAACTATAAAATATTGGAATATGAGGTATTCCAATCACAATTTCATCCCTTAATCTTAATTGTATTAATTATATCAATTAAGTGTGAGTGATTTATTGATGTTAATATGAGACAAAGGGGAGATATATATTTTGTACCTGAACTTTCTAATGTGTTTGTTGAAGTTTGTGTAGGATTTATCATGTTTTGGATGAATCTAATTACTTACAACACCTTAAAATATAATTGATAATATATGATCATGATATCACATGCATAGTATTTTATGGAAAACATAGAAAAACTTGTTGTATCTCTCTTTTTTTCTACATAGGTTTATCCTAGATAGACTTAAAGTAGACCAACTAGATTCTCTTTTCTAAGAAAACTAGGTGGTTTCATCATTCTCTTAGTTAAAGGGGAAGATAATTTTGAATTTCTTGAAAGGAAAAAAAATATGAGAATACCCCACTAATACTTTTCATTTAATTTTCAAAAATGGGGATAAAGTTTGATCACACATATTGACTTTTAATTATGTGAAGATATATTGACAAAAAAATATAAAGGGGGGATTTTTGGGCCCAAAGTTGCATTTTTTTCAATGATGTGTCAATATGTGTTTGATGAGTTGGTGGTGATGAGTGTTGATTCTTGGAGAACTATTATGGATTCAATTTATGGAATGGGATTTCATGCTGGTAAAATTATCTATGTAATTGTGATGATTGTTGGATAGATCTTAACTTCCAAGAAATGTTTCAAGGATGACACATTGTTTACTACAATTTTTGGGGAAGAAGTAGAATTTGGAGAAGTCCATGCAATATCTTTTATTGCATGAATTTTTGAAGAATTTGAAGAAGGCCGTGAAAATATTTATTTTCATGAGGGAATTCAAGTACTCAATGCAAAAATATATATTCTTCTTTAATTTCATGATGAAGGTATTTTAGAATAGTTTAGTAATTGTATTTGAGAATGGACTTAAGATAAGTTATATACTTAGATATTTCTAATTATAATTTATAATGGTGGCCTTATTAAAAAAGGTAGTGTCCAACCACACAAGCCCCCAAGGTCTATCCCTTAACCACAAATAAGGGACCCGAGGGTTAACCTTGGGGGATAACCTACCCAATGAGACCGCATGGTGTCTGGAGAGTGTGGGCCCATGGGTAAGTCTCACAGGAGTGCACACCCAAAGGCGTGTATGAGAATAGTCTAGTTAGGCCCACTGGGTAGAAGCTTGTTTCTGTGAGTATGTGTAATCAGGTGTTGATCCCCTGTATCCATGGAACAATGTGGTATTAGAAGTACTGCACTAATAAAGTGTAGTGAAAATGGATGGAGAATCTGATGTGGGGCGCTTGATCCATGGACATTTTTTCACCATCATTAAAATGATGGACATAACATGGGCCGCACAATGCAGATGATCTAAGTTTTCCGATTAGCATGGTTTTTTCTTCCACCTCTAGTGACCCTCATCCATTTCTATTCATCAGTGTTAACAGTTTCACGTCTGATGGTCTAGCTCGAGCCTACCATGGATTTTTTGTGATCATTTCTATGTGGCAGTGAGATTGATAATCTCCATTCATACAATATACATCTTTCATGAATACAGATAACTTGAAGATATGCATTATCCAAATGAAAATGAAGTTTTAGAGTCTTTTTTTGTTACATGATGTGTTTTAACTTCAAAGTGAGGAGGAGCATGTGATTCTCATTCCATAAAAATTGGAGGCTTCATCACAAACTAACATAATATGTGGCACTATATTTTCCAGCAAAAGATAATTTGATAAATACTGAAAGATTTGGTATATTAAAACATTGTGATACAGATAAAAACTCAATGAATTGAAATAGAATAAAAACATTTAGAAATTTAGTGTAAGGCATGAATATCCATTCCTATAAAATGAGGAGTACCAATCCTTTGAGTTTAGAGCTATAGTTTGAGAGAAAGAGAGATCTCATTTTTTGAGGAAAATAGAGCAATGTGAAACTATTGTTTCACGAAGGGAAGAAGTTCTGTGAAGCTATTTATCTTGAAGGAAGGATAATAAGGTTGTGTCTCTCTTAACATGTGAACTACACACTCAAGAGTTTCACAAAGAAACTGGGATACTATGAAGCCCTTCAAATTTAGTGTGAAGCTCTTATGTGAAGGTGTAAACCCGTACATGAAGTCTATGAATATGAGAACTCATGCACTTGGGTTTCAAAAAGAAATAATTGCACGAAAAATAGTGAAAAATTTTCCATGCATTCTTTCATGCATATGTTAAGAGATAATCATATGCATGTGACCATAAAACAAATGCAGCGTGGAACTTGAGGAAGATTGTGTGTGTGTGTGTGCAAAGAAACAAAGAAGAGGATAGTGGATAGTGCACACACTTGCATGAATATATAAATGCACAAACACATGTGAAATATTAATACATTGAGTAACCCAAAATAGATTAATAGAACATAAAATAATAAATAAGGAATAAAAGAATGTGCTAGGGTTTTGGATTCCATGCATTACGCTTCCATGCATGAAGTGTATTTGATGAGTTTGAATTGAGAATTCAAGAAGGAAATACCTTAGATTTGTGTAAGTATAATCTTATATAAAATATCATTAGAGAGTTTTTTTCACTACTTGAACACATAATTGAGGTTAGGATTGTAGAGTCTCGTGTTTTGAACCGGATGAAAATCCGAAGGAATTTGAACTTTTTAAATTACTGAATAGGTCATTTTTAAAATTGAGACTCACAATGGAATTCCGAGAGTTGGGTCACTTTAAAGTGATGTTTTTGGACTTGGGTTAAGTTCATTCAATTTCCTGGGTGGTTCAAAGAGTTTTGGGAGTGTCAGAACTAAAAAAAAAGGTTTTTGAAAAATTACAAAGGGCGCATAGTTTGTCTGAAACCGTGTGGTAGTGTTCAAGGGGGGGTAGATATGTTTATCATAGGCTACGCATGGTTTTCCAAACTGTGAGCCTATCCCGCATGGTGTACTGTGGGACGTAGTAGCCTCGCACTTTACACCGCATGGTTTGTGCACGATTTGGAAAATTGTGCGGGTCAAACCGTGTGTTTGGGTCAGTTTAAGAAATAAATTAAATTAAAATAAAATCAAAACAAAAAAAATAAAAACACCAAAAACTCACCCCTATCTTTCTTAACCCACAAAACACATCACCCCCCATGGAGTCCCCCTTTGAGGCACGATGTCCCTCCTCGATGCCTCCTTCGACCACCGATCTTCCATTGTTTCTTCATGATTCTTCCTCGAATCATCAGGGTAAGGTCTTCTGCCTTAGTCTCCTTCCTCTTCTAGGCCGATTTTGGATTCTCCATCGAACTAAAAATCTCAGTGGAACCTAGGGTTAGGATTTAACCCAAATTTTTTGGTGTTCTTCTGGTTCTGGTTTATGAAAAGGCTTCCTCGGGTTGTGTTCTTGCATGTTCCAGCAACCACCGCTGAAGGCAAGGCAGTTTCACTTCAATTTGTTTTTTCATCGTTGTCTAAGGTGAGGATTTACACTTTTGGCTTTGTCTCTCACCTCCTTTATTAGGGTCTTTATGTGTTTTTGACTTCCTAATATTTAATCGGTACTGTGTTGGACTATTTCATGTGGGTTCGGGTTTTCGCTACCATCTGAGGTAAAGGATTATACCTGCTGCTTGGTTTCGCGCCATTTAATTTAGGACATTAAGGTGTTTTGAGTCTCTAGAATTATTTGTAGGGGGTTTTGATCATCTTTGAAAGTCCGCACTCACGTACATAGGTATTTATAGATATAAATATATAAATATCTTCCATGTATGTGTTCCCTCATGGCGTAAGGAATCACGTGCA
>CAUJRU010003170.1:0-54861 GCA_963277665.1 Viscum album
TCACCACATCTGTCCAAGCTCTAGTCATTGCACCTACCCAAGTCCAAGTTCAATAGGATGTTTCTCAAAAGTTTACATCTACTATTGAGTCATTAACAGCTCAGTTAGAAACTATGGAAGGGAATCGGGCACAAGTTCAACCAGAAAAGAAAGTTTACCCTGAATGGTTATATTCAATTTCTCCTCCATCCAGTTTTGGGAACCCTGTATTCCCTATTTTCAATGGCTCATGTGATCCTAAACAGCATTTGACGCATTACGTGTCTTGTTGTGATCCTGTGATGGGAACTCCGGAGCATCAAGAAGCAGTGAAACTCAGATGCTTCATGCGGACCTTTCAAGGACCAGCTTTTGTTTGGTATACAAGCTTCCAATCCTGGTCAATTACCGGATGGGAGGATCTTTGACAAAAATTCCTCCTTCAGTTCAGCTCAACTTTTCCAAAGACAACAGTTTTCGATCTTACAAACTGTAAGCACAGGGAGAATGAAAAGTTTTTGGAATTCATTGCTCGATGGAAGGGATTAACATATTCCTTGAGTTTATCACTCCCTCAAGAAGAATTGTTGCCAATCTGTGTGGAAAATCTGTGTGATGAATTACGCACGTAGTTAATCCCTGTGAAATACACAGGAGGGTTTTGAGACCTTACATCAATCGCTCAGCATATTGAAGATTCCCTTATAAAGGTGTTGGCGCCAAAATATTGCATGAAAGGAAGGGACGAAAAAGATGTCCCACACGCTGCCTCACGAAGCACCGACGCGAAGCACCTGCGCATCGCGGTCCTGTGAAACTCCGGAGGCGGTACCTCTTCGCGAACGAATTTGATGTTCGTGAGACCGCTGCGAAGCTCCGGAGGCGATACCTCTCCGCGAACGAATTTGAATTTCGCGAGACCATCGTGAAGCTCCAGAGGCGGTACCTCTCCGCGAATTAATTTGATGTTCGCGAGCCCGCCGTGAAGCTCCGAAGGAAGTACCTCTCCCCGAACGAATTTTACATTTGCGAGCCCGCCGCCAAGAAACTGCTGCCCTTTCGTGCCGTGTGAGTTCTACTTCACAGCGCCCCTCGCCTATAAATACTGGGCTCCCCCTGAGTCCCGAGGACGGAGAATCCGACCATTCAGCTTCTCCTCTGCCGAATTGCGAAGCACCATTTGCCCCCGGGAATCATGAGCTCCGCGAGGTACTTCTACTTCACGTGACTCCTTCTCATTGTCTCGTTTTGAGACCCTCTTCTGAGAGGGATGCCCTTCGCGAAGCTCAATGGCATTCGCGAAAGAGGGGGATTCCCAAGGGAACTCGGGCAGCTGCGGAGCGTTTATGCTTCGCGAAACACCCAACCTGTACTAGTGATCTCTATGCTAAGGAAGGATCACTACACATCGCGAAGCACACTGCTTCACAGCACCTTGCTTCATGAGGCACCTCTTCTTCGTGAGGCAGTGCTCCGCGAATACTGTTCTACTTCGTGAAGCACCCCCACTCACACCTTTGCCCCACGCTAAGGCCAAGGCACTCCGCTTCACGAATCACACTCCTTTGTTTGGAAATTCCCCTTACCGTGCAACCATCCAGGTATGCACGATGTGATTTCAAAGTCCCACGGACAATACTACTCGTAGCGTTGCTTCTCCTAATGCTTCTTCACATAGGCACGCTAACGGCTATTTCTTCTTCGCATAGCCATGCTAATTTGGACCTCTCTATGGTTCTCTCCACAACCCCCCTTGACCAAGGCCTTACTCGTACCTTCCCTCCCCCAAGGAGCAAAGGGTACCAGTTATGTAAGTCCTAGGGGTGTGGAGTGAACCCACCTCGTCCGAGCTGTAGGACGTTAAACTGCCAAGCATCACGTCTTCAACACATGACGTTAAAATGTGACCCAACCTCGTGCCTCACACGGAGGTTCCCCCTAGCTCGAACATTCTTTACGCCACTCGTCTCCACGGGAATGGAATCACTCCCCCCACAAGGGATGATATCCTCCTTATCAGAGCGGCGTATGCTCACAAGAGAAGGGTGACCCTAGTTCCCCAACGGATGGCTGCACCCCTGTATCTCCGTACTTCCCCACTACCAAGGTCAGCGGAGGGCGTGATAGGGAATGAGGCACCTCCCATCATTGGTCCCAAATCCATCTTTCGTTGCGCTTTTCCGCACTTCGGGCCTCCATCCTGGAGTAAGTCCTAACACAATGGGCCGCCTAACGCGAAAGCCCCTCTTTGCTTCTCACGGACGCACCCTTCATGGCGTGATTGTCAGGTCCTTGCTACCTCTTGTTTCTCACACCGAGCATGACTCGCGTGGGCTTAGAGT
The DNA here is from genome assembly GCA_963277665.1 of Viscum album. Lineage (NCBI taxonomy): Eukaryota > Viridiplantae > Streptophyta > Magnoliopsida > Santalales > Viscaceae > Viscum > Viscum album. The sequence goes on from CAUJRU010003170.1 coordinate 2,322, forward strand.
TGGCATTGGCCATGACAATACCTCGTCCAACATGACGTTAAACTGCATGCCCTCGTCCAGCATGACGTTAACCTGTATCCCCCGTCTAGCATGACGTTAAATTGTATTCCCCCATCCAGCATGACATTAAACTGCACACCCATTTGAACTACGTGGTCTTTGATCCATGTCAAGGAATGGTACGTAGGAAGCCTCCATGAGGTTCAATCCCACCCATCATTTATTCACATCAAGTTCATCCTCGTCCAGCATGACGTTAAACTGAATTCCAGTCCGACGACAAGCCATTGTCACCACCTGAACTGCGAGGACTTTGATCCATGTCAAGGCATGGTACGTAGGAATCCTCTCTGAGGTTCAATCCCATCCCCCTTTGGACCAAGGTCCCTTCTTCCGCACATCGGTTCGCCGACACCCATCCCCCGAACTGCGAGGACTTTGATCCATGTCAAGGCATGGTACAAAGAAATCCTTCACAAGGTTCAATCCCACTACTAGTGGACCCCTAGGTCTACTTTCACGTCGGTTCACCGATGAAACCATTTGAACTATGAGGTCTTTGATCCCTATCAAGGCATGGTACGTTGGAAGCCTCCCTGAGGTTCAAGCCCATCCCTCATCGGACCAAGGTCCACCTTCACGTCGGTTCGCCGATGAATCCCCTCTAAACTACGTGGTCTTTGATCCATGTCACGACATGGTATGTAGGAAGCCTCCACGAGGTCCAAGCCCACCACCATTAGGACCCTCCTAGTCCTCCTCATTCATGTCGGCCTTCCGATGACCAACCTGAACTACGTGGTCTTTGATCCATGTCACGGCATGGTACGTAGGAAACCTTTCAGAGGTTCAAGCCCACCACCCTTGGTCACCCCGACCTTTTTCATGTCAGTTCATCCACGCCCGGGCAGCCTAGTGTGTAAGCCCCACACCATCTGGACCAAGGTCCACCATCGCGTCGGTTTGCTGACGCACCGGACCAAGGCCCAGCTTCACGTTGGTTCGTTGATAAAATCCATCAGACCAAGGTCCGCCTTCATGCTGGTTCACCGGCACCATCCCAAACTACGTGGACTTTGATTCCATGCCACTGGGATACGTAGGAGGTCTCTTCGAGGCTCAATCCCAACTTCACCGTCACCCTTGCGATGGTTCATTGCCATTCCCCCCTCCACTTCATTCATCCATCCATCATCCACCCTGATTCTCGCCCGGACCGTCATATCCCAGTGAGACCATGTCGGTACGCTTCTCTTCACAGCCGCCCATGGGCTTGTCCCGGTATCGGTACCCCTTCAAGGGAAATCCCTCAATCCGATCCATTCTAGATAATGCTCTAATCGGGCTGATCCATCTTCGATGGACGTTAAACTAGTGGCATACCCTGTGTTAAACACAGGAAGCTGAGGAAAACCTCATATATGTGTCTATGGCATATAATTCCTCGTGCTCGATGTGGGATGCCTCGGGCTTCCACACCCTTGAGAAGCCCTATGACCAGGGATAATAGATAGACATGTCGGTTCCCCAGCATCCAGACACGCTACTGATGCCTCAATGTGACTACTCCCCCGACTGAAGGTTGCTGCCCTGACTGGACACTTTGGAATGTCCCGACAGAAGCTGTGTAATTAACCAGTGTCCATGGAAACATGGTACTGGGAAGAGTTTCACGAACAACGTATTAAATCTATGAGGGAGACCCGGACTAGGTGACGAGTTCTGAGAAGGAATCCGTAGAAGGAAGAACTGACATCCCATCATCTCGTTTCGATCAAGGAGCAGACGTCCCTGAATAAGGAGCGAATGCTTCCCACCTTTGGAAAGCGGGAATGCGGGGCAACAATGCAGCGCGTCCTCCTCCACGGAAGGACGGATGCACGCGCGCCCCGGCGAAAGCGTCGGAAACAGAAATGGTGAACCCGACGTGAAATTCTTCTCCTCAATGTGGAGATTAGTAGCATTTGAGACACTGGTAGATTGACGTGTCACTGGATCCAAATATCCGGTGCCTGGTCCCGCCAAGAAAATGGCAGGCCTGGCGTGAAACTCACCGTAAGTCGGGGAAGTAGAACGTGGGGCACTCCATTCTGCAACGTGTTGGCGTGGATCCTTCTTACAGACGTGGATAATGGAAGGACGCTGGGGCACTGGTTTTCAATCCTTTTCCTCGCATTGTTGATGATTTGATCCCTTCGTTTCCCAGGAACCAGGTTGCTGTTGTGGAGGCACGATCACCGCCCGCTCACCTCCGCAGAGGCAGGGGAAACACCGTCACAGCCACCCCGCATGGCTCCGCTACCGCCACGACGGCCATTACATCACGGAATACGGGGCGCCCACGTCCCCTCTCCCCATCAGAGATCATCCAGCGAAGGGTGATTGACAACCTTGCACGCAGGTACGAGGAGGAACGGGTCATCCCAACTCAGGATATGGCCCGCCTGGACCTGGAGGAATCCAGGCCCCGCCGTCAACGCCGCCCTAACAGGCCGCGCAGGGAGCCCTTGCTCCCCACCCCAACGTTCAATCGTTTCGGGATCCTGTCTCCAGAACTCCTTGATGACTCCTCGACTTACGCTGATGAGGTGGGTGATGTCCGGCTAGGCATGGTCAGGGTCCTAACCCAAGGGCCCCAGGCAGGGGATCCCATTCGGCCGCGTTAGCACCGCCGTCTTACTCCGCAGGAAGAGGAGGCAGGCCATGCCCCTACACCACCTGCGCCATCTCGTCTGACCCGACGTCGGCGTCGGGCCTGGGCTGAGGACGCTCGCCCAGATGCGTCGACGTCAACAGCTACAGTGGACCGAGCCACCGCCGACGTCCATCATGGAGTCCCTGCATACACTAAGCAGGGGCACTCCATCACCCAACCAGGATCGAGACCCCAACCGCCCCACGGGCAGGCCGGGTTGACTCTCCGGGTTGCAGGCCTGAGTGGTGATCTCCGCGAACTAACCCGAGGTGATGTCACCCCGTACGAAGGCCCTCCCCGTACCACTACTCCACAGATCATGGGCCTTACCCACTCCGAATCTCATCATGGAGGTATGCATCGTGCTCCCCCCATCCTGAAGGAAGACCTACCCCGCGGCAGTGACGCTCGGCACGGAAACCTTTCCCGTGCCCACTATACTAGGTATGGAGTCCATCCTCCTGCCCCCAACCGCCGATCTGAAGGCATTGTCCATCCAGTCCTTCTCCAACGTGGGGGCCCTCCCTACATCCTCTCTGCAACCGGCGAAGGTCCTCGCCCCGGCAACTTGGGGAGTGAAGGTCAGCCTCACTCCACCCGCATCGTCCATGGAGGTCCTCCCCATGTACCCTTCGACATTTGCCCTGGTTCCCCTCACACCCCGGCCAACTCGAGTAGGGGACTCCCCGCCACGGCGCCATCGCAGCCCCAAGACTACCTATTAAGGATCAACCCTGTCCCAAAGAGCCACCCCGGGGCAAGAGAGTGAGTCGTTTCCGCCATAAGAAGAGTCCTGGGAAGGCCCGGGTGGAGATCAAACCGACTCGTTTCTCGGATTCTAAAGCGGAATGCGACTCAATGATGGAACCTTCTCCCCGCTCCTCCGTATCAAGGACTGGGGTAGGAACCAGGCGTGTTAGCCTCATTCCCCCGGAATGTGAGGTCCACCAGATTCCCATCTCTCTCCACAGGTACATCCAAGAGGAAGAAATCATGGAAATTCTGCAGGTCTCGACCGTGCAATCACCACCATTGTCACTAAAAGCGCCCTCTACCTCTACCAGAGATCACGGAGAGATATTTTGGGGACCAACAGTGGTAGAGCAACGACATGACCTATCGCCGGTAGCCGCGACTCCTGTGCCGGAAGCTGTGGCTATCAGCCCATCGTATCACGATATCGTGGATAGGTCACCTTACTCTTCAGAGGATGTCCTGGAATTCGGTGGCCAGTCAGCTCATTCGTCGTATTCTCCACCGCCGAGATTACTATCCAAGAGTTCCACCTCGGTACCACTACCGTCCCCTCAGCCTCCCCCAGTTGAGGAGTGCGGCAATACAGGGCTAGACCCCGAGTCCGAACCTAGGAGCTTCGGGAGAATTCTCGCAGCAGATTACTTCCCAAAGAAGTTCTGGCCAACGGCGGTGCTGAACTTTCGAGCACCAGATTCCCTTACCCCTGAAGAAGTGGGGTGCTTTTATCGAACCCTATGGGCAACACACTTCTTCCTTCATTACGAGTGAGTGGTGTACCCCAGAAGTCGAGAGCACTTTGAATAAATTGGTGAGCAATGCCGCCTGATCGATTTGGCCGCACTCCTTGTGGCCTAGCACCCTGAGTCGCCAGGCCGTCAGAGCGCCCTTCAACGGAAATGTGTTCAGAGTTTCAAAGTACTCCGCAGAGTCATCAGGGAAGCTACCCCCATGTGCAAGTCTGTGGTTGGGGACACTATTCCACTCTCCACTTCGACCATATCCGACAGAAGCCCGATTCGTTATGCAACATTGAGGACGTGCCCTCAAGAGGGGTCGCGGTCCACATGGCTGACGTAGTGGACAAGGAAGACGAGCTTGAATTTCTTGATGGAGTCTTACATCCCGAGGGCATACCGCCACTGCTGGACCCATCAGGGAGGGTTACCCATCAGCAGAGGAACCTGCTAGGCCTCCCTGTACCCACCGAGTCGCTGGTACTCATTCAAAATACCGACAAGGGTAAGGAGCACGTCGGAACTATCAAGCACTCCGACCCATCTGTCTCTGTGCAGAAAACGGACGAATATCCCAAGAAGGCCACGTCACGCCAGCAGCTTGCTGAGCAGAAGAGGCTGGTTGACGAACTCTTGGCTGAGCGCGCTGTAGAGTGGCAACCCGACTATAGTAATCCCAGGCCAGGGCAGCAGGGGCAGGAACAATTTCCCCCCTAGTGAGATGCCTCCGGGAAACCCTGATCATGCTACTTCCGTAGACAGGGTAGAAGCCGGAACTTACGGCAAGAGGGTGTGATACGTCTCGCCAAACCCCCCGAACAACGGGTCAATCTAAAGAATCCAATCCGGGTTCCCCCAGTCGCCCCACAGGTCGTTCCGCCAGTCAATCCACAAGCTGCCAAAGCCATCTACCGTGTTAAAGAACCTGGAAACACACTTGTGATTAGGGATCCCCGTCAAGACAGGGACCCCCACCCGGATGATCTTATAGTCACACTCACAGCCCGCCTCGAAGCATTGGAAACGTGTCAGGTGGCGGTCCCACCGAATGGAAAGTCGTATCCCACGTGGGTGGATGATATGACTGCACCCCCAGGTTTTGGGAACCCCACTTTCTCACCCTTCAATGGGACAGGGGACCCGCCACAGCACCTGGCTCATTTTTCTTCCAGGTGTGGCCCCATGCTAGGGACCCCGACCCAACAAGAAGCCGCCAAGCTCCGATGTTTCGTACAGACATTGGAAGGTCCCGCATTCGTCTGGTACAGCCAGCTCCCTATCGGCTCGATGACTGCTTGGGAGGATCTCCGCCGGCAGTTCCTATACCAGTTCAGCTCCACCACGCGGAAGACCAGCATTGAAGACCTCTTCAAGTGCAAGCAAAGTCCTGATGAGCGAGTCGCAGATTTCATCACCTGGTGGAAAGGACTTACGTATTCCCTCGATATTCTACTGGCTCAGGAAAAATTACTAAAGATGTGTGTGGGGAACGTCAAAATGGAGTTGGTACCCTCCCTGATTACCCAGAACTACCCTGTAGTGTTTAGAGATTTCTCAGATAAGGCTCAGCGCCTTGAGGAGGCTCTGCAACAGGCTAGTCAGGCACGTTCGTTTCCCCCTATGATCCCATCCAGGAGGACTGCTAGAGCCAAACCCACCGTGGTGGCCCAAATAGAAGCCCCTAGGTAGCTGGAATTACTGTCAGTGGAACCATCCCCGAAACCTCGCAGAGGTCCTCCACCTCAAGCATAGGCTCCTGCCCAGCGGCGACCGCCTCAGAACCGATAGGTTCTCTCGTGCAATGCGCCACCTCCACCTAGGTGAGACAATCAGGCGCCGCCTCCTCGGCAGGCCCCTCCGTCCCCTCATTAGGGCCAGGCCCCCAGGGCCCCCTTTCCGGAAATAAGGAACCAGACTTATTTGTTCATCTAAAATCAGTTCCCTGGCTACTTCCGAAGTGCTCTAGAGTAAGGGATTGTGCGCCTACCCGAGTGCAGAAGGCCGGTAGAGGCGAATCTCACCGATCACCCCAACTACTGTCCTTATCATCGGATTCTGGGGCACACCCTCAAGCAATGCTATGTGTTTAAAGACTGGCTTCAAGACCAGGTCACCAACAACATAGTCAGGTTGGGCCCGGCACCAACACAAGTGGCGGGTGTCTTTGCCGGGTCAGAGATTGGTAGAGACATCGAAGGCGAGTGGCTGCAGGTTCCCAGCCGCGGATCCCGGAAGTACGACGACTGGATGGCTCGAAAAACCATCATCTGTGCCCATGGTATCATCCGAGCATGACGGAAGCAGCCAGAACCTTCAGAAGAAGTGCCCAATACCTCTGCATTGTCTTCACAGTCGACCTCTTCCCAAAAGGGAAAGCAGCGACGATGCAAGAAGATGCAACACGCTCCGCCGGTGCCGTCGTCATCCCGCACTCTCGGTGACTTTATTCCCCCTGAAATGGGGATTCCTCCCAGAATCCTCCTGGTGGTGGATGACTCGTCCAGCGACAGCCAGGGGTGCGCTTCGTTTAACACCGTGGAGCTAGTAAAGCCCTATATGACTCCCGACGAGGGGGAACGCCAGGTGAACCTCCCCAACGTTTCCATTCGACGTCAACGTCAGCGGAACCGCAACCACGCCGATCATCGAGGTACGTCAGCAGGAACTCTCAGCCAATCTGTGCACGCTACTGAGACCAGACAGTAGGCTCAGCATAGAGCTCAGCATGCGCAACCCCATCTAACGCCCTCAGCTCTACCTCCACCGCTGTTTGTGCTACTAGATCAGGGAGAGCTGCCTCGTTCGTATCACAGTCATTCTTTCCCGGATACAGGCCAGTCTCCGCTGTCCGATCCTAGTCCAGTGACTACTCTCTAGGATTCAACTAGTAGACAGTAGGATGTACCCAGTACTAGCCGACCGCCGGTTCAACCGGAAGGACCAGCTATGCCTCCAACTGCCGAACGACCTCCTGTAGGCAGAGGCTCGCGTTTGACATGAAAGTGTGATGTCCTGAAGCACCTGGCCGGAATTCCGGCAAGTCTTTCTATCCTTGAGGCCCTTCGCCTGTCATCTGAAATGCGCGAGGCACTTGTCGATTCCCTAAGGAGCCCCCTCCAATTTGAGACGGAGGTAGCAGATGCAGAAGCCTTCCATGCCGAGACAATTGAGAACGCCGAATGTCAGGCGGTTATCTCGTTCTCTGGTGAAGATGAGGACCCTCCTATACAGGGGCATATTCGCCTGCTGTACATCACTGGCCACATCAACAGTGTGGAAGTCCGCCGCTGCCTCGTTGACACGGGTTTTGGAATTAACCTAATTCCGAATCAGATATTGCGAAAGCTGGGTCTATCTGAAGGTGATTTAACTCCCTCTATCCTCATAATCTAGGGGTACGAAAGGACCGAGAAAACCCTAGTCGGAAAGATCCGCCTGTAGACTCAGTTCGGTGGATTAATTTCCAGCGCCGAGTTCATGGTCGTCTCTCAGGACACCGCCTACAACGCGTTGATGGGTAGGCCATGTCTCCATCTGCATGCAGCGGTCCCTTCGTCGTACCACCAGTTCCTCAAATACTCACTCAACGGTCGAGTAGGCATGCTCTAAGGAGATGCATCTCCTTTCGCCTCTTGTGAGGCCCTCTATCTGGATGCTGATTATTACAAGAGTAAGGATAAGAAAATCCTTGTAAGTGAGGATGAACCCACCCCGGTCACAAGTGATCCATAGGCAAGCATGGATGACACCTACATCCTCCCGATCCACCGATTAGAGGCCGCGACCCCTGACATGGGGCAATGTTTTGTTGTTTCGGGTACACAAGGAAGGCATGTTCCCGTGTCCATGCGACAGTCGAAAATCACCTCATACTCCTACATCAACCAGGCTCAGGTGATCCCGGAACCTCCTACCCCTGTACGGTACCATAATGTCAAGCTTATGACAATGGCAGTATGCCATATGTGTCTCTTACAGTGCTGGAATCAACCGACTCAGGCTGACACGTCACCACTACTTTGATATCATCAAATGTGGCCCCTTAGGCTGAAGGCCAGATGGGATAGGGTCGACTGCCTTCATTGCTATGGTCTCATTGGCGAGTGAGTCTCCTAATATGATGACCACTACTTCCCAAGCCGGCACCAGCTTCCCCTCAGGCTTTGATAGCATAGAAGTATCTCCCGTCGCGGGAAATCCCCCCACAGGTGGAGAGGAAGACCTGGAGGATGCTCCCCCCACCTTTGAGGAAGGCGTCTCTACCACGGTTGATGAACTGGTACATGTGAATCTTGGTAGCGAGGCAGATCTGAAACCCACATTGATCAGTGCAGCCATGTCCCCCGAGGAGCGGCAGCAGTACGTAGACTTCCTCAAACAACATCGTGACGTGTTTTCCTGGAGTTACAACGAGATGCCAGGACTAGATCCCCAGGTAGTCGTTCACTATCTGGGCCTCCCGGAAAACCATTGTGGGTTTATGCAGCCTCCCAGGAAGATGCACCCTTCTCATGGTTCTATGGTTGAGGTCGAAGTTGACAAGCTTATCAAAGAAAACTTCGTTAAGGAAGTCCAGTACCCCAAGTGGCTTTCCAACATTGTGCCAGTCAGGAAGAAGAATTGGCATATCAGAGTCTGCATCGACTTCCGCATCCTTAATCGCCACTGGAAAAATGATGACTTCCCACTCCCGGTGACGGAGTTATTTATTGACGCCACGGCCGGGCTCCAAGCTCTCTCATTCATGGATGGGTATTCTGGGTACAACCAGATTAGGATGGCCCCCGAGTACGAGGAGTCCACTGCCTTCAGGGCTCCCCAAGTTACCTTTTTCTACCAGGTTATGCCATTTGGCTTGAAAAATGTAGGTTCCACATATCAGAGGGCCATGAACCACATATTCAAGCCGATTCTCAGGACGCTGGTGGAATTCTACGTGGATGACTTAGTGGTCAAATCATGTCAGTGCCAGGACCATCTCAAAGACATTGAGAAGTTGTTCGGTTTCCTCCGTTCCCATCACCTGAAGATGAACCCATTGAAGTGTGCCTTTAGGGTCACCTCTAGGAAGTTTCCCTCCTTTGTTGTTAGATACTGAGGCATTGAGATCGACCCAGAGAAGATCAAGGCCATCAGCCAAATGCCTCCCCCGAGCAACATTCGGGAACTTCGATGCCTCCAAGGCCACTTAGCCTATATACGCCGATTCATCGCGAATCTGGCCGGCAAGTGTAGGCCCTTTTCTCGGCTCATGAAGAAGGGTGCCGCCTATGAATGGCATGAGGAGTGTTAGACCGCCTTCGATGAAATCAAGCAGTATCTACTCCAACCTCTATTTTTGATGCCACCCGTCTCTGAAAAGCCACTGGTCCTTTACGTGACCGCCCTGGAAAGATCCCTCGGTGCACTGCTCGCCCAGAAGAATAACTAGGGTACTGAGAACAGTCTCTACTATCTCAGCCGAATGCTTCTCGATACGGAGTTCAGATACTCCCCTATAGAAAAGAGCTGCCTTGCGCTCGTCTTCGCCGTACAGAAGTTGCGACATTACCTGCAGCACCATGAGATGAAATTGGTCTCCCAGGTAGACCCACTGAAGTACATCCTGAACCGCCCCATACTGACTATCCGACTAGCACGGTGGGCAGTGATTCTCCAGCAGTTTGATATCAGGTTCGTACCTCAAAAGTCCATTAAGGGATAGGCGTTGGCAGACTTTTTAGCTGCCCATCCAACCTCCGCGGATCAATCCCTGGACCTGGATTTTCCTGATGAGATGATCCTCTCAGTCGATCATGTCATCCCGTGTTTTAAAATGCATTTCGACAGTGCCTCCCAGATCCCCACCAGTAGGAGGATCAACGATCATAAGTCCAACAGAGTAGGCATGGGTATTGTCTTCATTACCCCGATGCAAGCCGTCCTTCCATACTCGTTCCTATTTTCAGAAGGCAGTACGAACAACGAGGCAGAGTACCAGGCTATCATCACCGGCCTTGAGTTGGCCCTTGAGATTAATGTGCCCCATCTACATGTGAAAGGAGATTCCAAACTGGTAATCAAATAGGTTAATGGTGACTACGTCGTCAGGAAGCCGGAGCTTGTACCGTTGCTGGAGTACACCCTCCACCTAATGGCCCAGTTCTCTTCTCGACCAGAGATTACCCATGTCCCATGGTCACAGAACGGTCAAGAAGACGCCTTGGATGGATTAGCCGCGTCGCTCGCAGAACCCGAGCAAGATGATTTGATCATACATGTGGCACATCGGAGACTCATTGCCCCCGTCACCCAAGAGGACAATAATGGCATGCGGGTAAGTCATCTCACCGCCGGACCCTCTACGTCAGGGGTCCTGGGTTCATCAGACACAACAGTTGAATCCACTCCCGATTGGAGGGCACCTTTTGTCGATTATCTCTAAAATGGTCACCTCCCGGACGACCGGGACGAGCGCGAGCGAATCCGACGTCGCGCGCTGCAATTTACCCTCCAGAGCAGCCCCGGTCTTGAACAGGTCCTTTATAAGTGGAGTTTCGATGGTATCCTACTCCGTTTCATTCAAGGAGTAGAGATTACTCAAGTTATTCAAGAGGTTCATGCCGGTTCTTGTGGTGCCCATCAAACTGGGCCAAAGTTGTCCCATCAAATCCGGAGGTTGGGGTACTTCTGGCCCTCTATGATCCAAGATTGTATTGGGTATGCCAAGAGATGCCACGCATGCCAAGTTCACTCCAACTTCCTGCATCGGCCGCTGGAGCCCCTCCACCCCACCAAGTACTCTTGGCCATTTGCGGTATGGGGACTTGATGTAGTGGGACCATATCCACCGGCAACAGCCCTCCAGTGTAGGTTCATCCTGACTGCTACAGATTTCTTCTCCATGTGGGCAGAGGCAGTTCCACTCAAAGAGGTCAAGGCCCGTTCCATCGTCGACTTTGTGAGCTCCAATATTATCCACCGGTTTGGGGTCCCTCATGATGTCCTCGCCGATAACGGCACCAACTTCCGAGCGGCTTAACTGAAGAAATTGTACGCCAAGTACGACATCCATTCGAACCATACCTCCCGCTACCACGCACAAGAAAACGGACAGATCGAGGCGTTCAACAAAACCCTCTCTAACATTATACAGAATATGGTTGGTCAGAAAAAGAAAAGTTGGCCGGACAAGCTCCCCAACGCCCTCTGGGCTTATCGGACGACGACTCACAACTCTACCCAAGTGACCCCATATTCCCTGGTGTATGGAGCTGAGGCCGTCCTACCCATTGAGATCCAGCTACCATCATTACGCACTGCAGTCTATGATCACAAGACATCATATGAGGTAGCCGAAATCCATCTAGCTGAATTAGAAGCACTGGAAAAGAACCGGATTCGTGACCTGCACAATCTGGAAAGGCATCAGGATAAGATAGTGAGGGCCTTCAACAAGAAGGTTGGTCTCTGTTCTTTTCTACAAGGCGACCTAGTACTGGCCCATCAAGCACCAATGATCCCCGGTAGGAAACCACCCAATTTAGAACTCAAATGGGAAGGGCCTTATATCATCCATAAGGTTTACCCCAATGGAGCATACTCCTTGGTGACCACGGATGGAATGCGCCTAACCCCTCCCACCAACTCCAAGTTCCTCAAGTGATACTTTGCCTAGGGAAAAAGTTTCCTGTACGACCTTAAACTGCACGTCATGGTCCAACATGACCTTAAACTTTAGGGCCTTGTACAACCTTAAACTGCATCTTCGCCCTGTAAGATGATAAACTGCAAAATGGTCTGAGCTCTATGACCTTAAACTAAGATCTCCCCACGTCCTTACTGTAAGACGTTAAACTGCAATTCAGTCAGGCCTTCCTGACCGAGGCTCAGCCTTAGGCCCCTTGGCCTCCTCGGTCCCCCATCCCCCATCCTTACTGTAAGACATTAAACTGCAAGCCAGTCAGGCCTTCCTGACCGAGGATCAGCCTCAGGCCCCTTGGCCTCCTCGGGCCCCAGCCCCCGTCCTTACTGTAAGACGTTAAACTGTAAGCTAGTCAGGCCTTCCTGACCGAGGCTCAGCCTCTGTCCCGTTGTCCTACGTCGACAATGTCTCTCTAATGGGATTGTACGGTGTGGTGTGGGATTACATCCTCATCCACGTCGGGTTACCCGCCGTACCATACATATACCCAGTTGAGACACATTTCTCGTCCATAACAAAGCTAAACCGCACCTCAAGAACTATGTGTGGCTTGATTCCCATCTTAATGGGATACGTAGGAATGCTCGGACGCCTCATCTTGAGCCCAGCCCCAAGATTTTCTCTTCCACTATCCCCCTTGGGAATGGTTTCCTTGGAGGATCCTTGTGTAGCGAGGAATAGGCTTTCTTAGCCCCGCTCATACAACCCTGCTCATACAAGGATTGTAAGGGTTTCACCATGTGCCCACTCCCATTCTTCTATCCTCCCTCGTCCTCACCGCATGACGTTAAACTGCATGGCCTTCAAGAACTACATATGGCTTGATTCCCATCCTAATGGGATACGTAGGAATGCCCGAGCATTTCTTCCGTTGGCCTAGCCCAAAAGCCAAAATCTTCCCCTCGGGTCAAGATATATGGCAGGGTGCACACTTTTTCCCCAACTCACATTGAGCAAGCCTCGACCTGGCTGCACATCCCCCCTGGAGATGTTTGCCTCTTTCGTGGATGGATACAGCTATGCTTCACCCACTCCTTGACTAGGATTCCATCATTTTTTCACACCCGGAGATACCCCCAAGAATGGCCTGGATACAATGCCCAAGGGCTCTCCTACTGATACAGGCCAACGCCCTCGAGGGTTTTCAAGAAACAAGCCGATACTAGTCCCGCATTGCGAATTTGGTCAATGGTCGATGCTCATTTATTGCTCCCATATCTGGTCACCATAGGAACGCAGTGTTTCGAACATGGTCAACAATGTCCTGGATCTTCGAGTCCACCCCGAGATGTCCCAAACATCGAGTGCAATGATTCGTTCTACCCCATCCCGAAGTGACAAACTTCCCTTCGGGTGGTGCTAGCAGTCGGGACCATAGCCCCGATTACCCTATAAGGAATGTACGGCGTGGTGTAGGATTACGTCCTCATTCACGTTAGTTTACTTTCCATGTCGTACACCCCCCGGATTAGATATTGTTTTCTCTTTCCCCGTCCTCATGTAAGACTTTAAACTACAAACAAGTCAGGGCTTCCTAACTGATGCCTGACCTTAGGCCCCTGGGCCTTCTCGGGCCCCTCTGCCTAACCTCTTACCCGGGGTGTACGGTGTGGTGTGGGACTATGTCCTCATTCATGTCGGGATCATGTACCATGCCATACGCCTTCCCTTACGAGGCCCAGCCTCAGGCCCCTTGGCCTCCTCGGGTCCCTGACCCTCATCCTCACTGCAAGATGGTAAACTACAAGCAGGTCAGGCCTTCCTGACCAATGCCTAAAAATCAGGCCCCTTGGCCTTTTCGGGCCCTGGCCCAGGTCCTCTCTTACTGGAGTGTATGGTGTGGCGTGAGATTATTTTCTCATTCACGTCGGTTTATTCGTTGTACCGTACACCTCTTTTGTTTGGGGGTATATTACTCCCCCCTCATCCCGTATGACGTTAAACTACATCTAGAGAACTACGTGTGGCTTGATTCTCATCCTCATGGGATACATAGGACCACCTGAATGTCTAGGATTCGGGTCCATCCCCATCTCTTGGGAATCTTCATCCCACCTTGGCCCCTTGGTCTACCGTTCCTCCATGAGAGGATTATATGGTGTGGTGTGGGATTATGTACTCATTCACATCGGTCTCGTAATGACCACGCCATGTACCTCTCCCTCCTGAGCTGTTTCGTCGACCCCTTTTCGGTGGTTCGCCAATGTGCCCAAGGGGACTCTGGTCTATTACCTGGAATGCCAAACTTTACTCAGACACGTCCACACCCGCTTTCCGGGATTTGTGTATCCCTGCATCAGGGCTTCCATCATCTTTCACACCTAGAGGGACCCCCAAGAACGGCTTGGATACTACGCCCAAGGTCTCTCATACCGTTACGGGCCAACTCCCCCGAGGGTTTCGGACAACAAATTGATAAAATCCCGCGTTGCGAATATGGTCAGCGGTTGATGCTTGTTTGTTGTTCCCACCTCAGGCTAACGCGATATGGATGCTGTGTTTACACCATGGTTAACATTTTTCCTCTATCGCCACGCCAACCCATTAAGACCAAAATTTCAGGTACACAATTCACACCCTTCATCACTTCATCGTGTCCAGGTAGAGTCTCGGAACTCTTGGTATTATTCCTCCATGAACGTATGAGCGTTGGGGAAACAAGCCGCGTCAACGGTGTCCTTCGGGGCTCTCTGCCGACTCCCCTCTGATGGACGCCCCATGTATTGCGATGAGGATTCCCTCCCTTTTTTCCCACACCTATTTTAACTCACGTGGGCTTAGGTATCGGGTTGATGTCTGCGCTAACTTGGGAAGTTGTCACCATTCATGGTCCGAGCTCTAAGACCATAAACTATGATCCATCTAGAACTACGTTCAGCTTGATTCCCATCCTCATGGGATACGTAGGATCTCCCGGACGCCTTGTCTTCGGGTTCAGCCCATTTATAGAGCTAGTCTCTCCCCCCTCTTTTTACCTCTTGCCTCCATATAGGCCCCTCGGCCTAAGGTCTCCATTTCGGAGTGGCGTATAGTGTGATGTGGGATCATGTCTCCATAAATTGTGTTTTATAACACTGCGCACATTACCCGCCTAGCATTGCCTCCGCTACGTCTGCGCTGCATGACGATAAAATGCACTCTTGGTCCTATCACACGACCCTAATCTGTGACATCATCGTCCTGGCCACACGACGAAAAATGGCACTGCATTGTGATGACCTCGTTGTAGAGGACATCACGTTGGGTATTGGTCACATGCCATGCCATTTTTCAATGCCAATCACGGCTTGATTCTTGTGGCGACAACACGGCCTACTACTCTAGGCCTATCTCTTCACAAAAAAAACCACTCACCTTAATGGAAAAACAAGATTTATCAAATTATGCTTCTTTTAGTGTAAGGGCCACGCCCGCACTCCCCTTTTCCCCTAGCACTGGTATCTTACAATGTCACCCTTCATAACTACGTATGGATTGATTCTCATCCTCATGAGATACGTAGGAGCACCCGGGCACTTCCCTGCGGGCCCATCCTAACCTCTGTGTTTGGTCCCTCGACTCTAGCATTTCCCTAGAGAACGCATGGTAAGTAGGTATTAGGTCCTCATTCACGTCGGGTTTTGTTGCCATGTGTCCCCTGCTCCCTTTACCCATTTATGGTCTAAGATCCATCAAGAACTATGTGAGTCTTGATTCTCATCCATATGAGATACGTAGGAGCGCCCGGGCACTTCCCTGAGGGCCCAGCCTAACTTTCTCTTTCGGTCCCTTGACCAAAAACCTCTCCCAAGGAGGTCATGCGGTGTGATATGGGATTGTGTCCTCATTCACATCGGGTTGTTCACCGCACCGCACACACCACCTATTCCCATTTGCGTCAGGTGTTTGAGTTACTCTACCATGTGCCTCTTATGTTTCCTCCCTCTATCTAATACGTGTTATTGTCATACTCAGATGTGTTTTGACAAATCCCGAAGTGTGGAATTTTCATGAGGACATTACATTCATCCCATGACCAAGATTCGTGAGCTCGCTATTTGGATCCTCATCCTCTTCCACATCCAAAATGACCCTCAGACGACATGGATACTAGGCTTAAGGGCGCCCCATGAATGCTTGACCTAAGGGCCCTCCAATTGTTTTAGGCCAACGTCCCTACGGATCTCTGACAACATTTGTGACATGGTCCCGTGTTTCGAACATGGTCAACGGTTGACCCTCATTTGTCTGTCCCCATTCTAGGATAACGTGATATGGATGCTGGGTTTCTGCCACGGTCAATAGTTATCCTCCATCGTCACACCGCCATCATCATGATCTGAATCTCGAGCGCCATGATTAACACATTTCCACTTCCTCATGTTCAAGTGGAATTCCATCATACTCGGCTCTTTCTCCTTGCGCATCTAGGTGAACTAAATGACCATATTAGTGTCATTGGGCCGGTATTCACTGAGCGTCCCTTTTCCCTAACCTTCCCCTTTTCTTTTTCGGGAAAGTCCCACCACTACTTCTTGTTTCCCACACCGAGCATGACTCATGTGGGATTAGTAGTTTTGGCGGGATGTGTACCAACACGGTCGGGCTTCTCATCATCTCGCATGACGTTAAACTATGCTTTAGGAACTACGTATGTCTTGATCCCCATCCTCATGGGATACGTAGAGACACCCTGGTATTTCTCCTAGGGTCCATCCCACAGAAATCATCAATCCCATCCTTCCCCTCTCCGGCCCCCTGGTCGGACCCCTCGCTAGAGAGGCCCTGTCCCAAAGAAAGAAGGATCCATGACCAAACCAACGCGCCCATTTGGCGTACTCCCACCACGGTGGTGTAACTACCTAAGTGTTGGATTCTGTTTGGACAAACCATCACTCCATATTCCACACTTTGCGTGCCCCTTATTCGGACCCTCCTCCCCTTTCATGTCTGACGGGACCCCCTAACGACCTAGTCTCATGCTGCATCGGCTCACCTACCATCCTGGACCAACATTCCGGAAGACTGGTCATGTTTGGAAGGACCCCCTAACAGTATGGATGTCTGACCTATGGTCCGCCAACTATCCTGGGTCAATGTCCCGAAAGATTGACCGACAATATTTGTTACATGGTCCCGTGTTTCGAACATGGTCAACGGTTGACCCTCATTTTTGTCCCCATTACAGGCTAACACAGTAAGGATACCACTTCCCCTCTATGGTTAACAGTTGTCCTTTATTATCACGCCATCCCCATAGTGCTCCGAATCTTGGGCATCGTAATTCACGCTTCCCGTTTCCATCTGTTCGGACTGATTCCAGTTCCCCTGGTGTTGCTCTATTCATGCATGAGGTCACGATGAAGAAACAGTAATTCGACTGTTCTAAATAGTTCCTCCTCCGGTTAGGCCTCTCCCATCATTCAGAAATTCGGACTGGTAATCCAAATCCCAGATGCCCGGATCATGTTCTCCACTCCTATGTTAGGTGGGATGAGAAGGCAACTATCTTTTGTTTCTCACACCGGGCTTGACCCACGTGGGCTTGGGGAATTATCGCCGAACGTCCCGAAAACATTGTAGGGATGTAACGAAGTGATTCAAACAGTGGAAATCGTGCACGCTACGGCATTAAAAAAAAGAAGGAAGAAATTGAAGCATGAAAGTACCAATAAAAGGTTTTTAGTTTGTTAAAATACCCGGGGGTCGACTCCCCCCATGGACAGGTTGACCCCGTCAAAAGAGAGTTGAAGCTTCGCCACCTGTCGGCTTGTGGCGTCCAAGGCTTGATGCCACTGACTCAGCTCTCGGTACTCCTCAACAGCGGCGGGGCGCAGTTCGTCAGCCTTGGCTCTGGCCCTCTCTACCTCAGCCTGAATGGAAGCCATCTTTACAGAAGCCTGCCTCATAAGCTCCTCTGCCTCTCCCAGCTGGGCCTTCAACCGGGAGATCAGCTCAGATTGCGCATTAAGAGAGGCTGAGTTCTCATCCTCCTCGGTCTTCAGCTGTTGGACCTCGCTTTCAGCCTTCTGGAGCTTCTTGATGTTTGTCGCCTTCCTCTGCTGCCAGCCCATGCTGAGCCCACGATCATGCTCCCGGATCTTTTCAGCCATAAGATCTCAAATAATCACGTGAGGATGCTGGGTATCCACTCCCCCAGTGCATAGTTCGCGCAACTGCAAGTGGAGTCTGTCCATTTCGTCTAGCCATAGCGCTTGGGGGGTGTCCTTGATGAAGTGCGTGATTAGATTCCACGACCGACAGTGGACTATGCTGCTGTCTTCCTCGTCAGAGGCCATTTAGTCCTAGTCTGCGCGATTGGCAGGCTCGTACGCAGGATACGCCTACAGGAAGTCCTTGGCAGGATCTGTATCTGGCGTTGAATTTGGCGTGACATCTGGCGCCAAAGCAGGCGCGACAGGACTGGGACCGGCTGGCCGATCCTCTTCATCAGATTCCACCTCAATGACCTCGGGCACGACCCTGCTGGTGGTCCCGCCGGTGATGATGTGTGTTGCAGCTCTGGGAGATGGGGGGACTATCACCACCATCACTGGCATGACCCTAGGAGGGACGCCACCCGACATCCCAACTAGTCTTGCCGCAGCAGCCCACTCCAGTCGGAGAACTGTACGACAAAGAGGGACATAAACTCAAGTTGGCATAGTCTACATATGACGACAAGGAAACCAGTAGAGGAAACTTACAGAGGTCAACCTCCTGGTGCTTCTCTTGAGCCGATACTGACGGGACCCCGAGGCGAGGCCCTCCATATATTGTTGGAAGGTCTGGAGATTCCGGAGGAGCCACCTCGGGTGCTCTAGTCCCACCAGATGCGGAATTGGACGCAGCCATAGGCGCGGGTTCTGAAGGTCCTGCATCATCACCCGCTGAGGGTCGAGAACGAGGCCTGTGTACAAGTTCCTCCTGCATGGCCCAAACATCTGTGAGAATTTCATAATGACCCAAGAACGGACCATGAGGAAGGAAACTCAGAATGCTTACTCGAGAGCCTCTGCGAAATCGTCGTAATATGAGCCTTTATCTCTGACCTTTCCCTCCTCCAAAGGGCTCCCTCCTCTAGCCTCATCCTCCTGAGAGGAGTCCTCTAATTATTTCAGCAGGGGGAAATGCTCCCTAAGATCGGCAGCTGACAACTGTGGGGGGATAGTTCGATTCAGAAGTACCCTCACCCATTCTGTCATTGGGCGAGGGACACCACTGGAGTGAACGTAATCCTCCAGCTCATCCAAGTATTGCTCCGCCTCTGCCGAAGACGCCATGAAACCAGCCCAGACTGGGCCTATTCCCGGTAACTCCATCCCGAGGTGATTCAAGTGTGCCCATATCTCGGGCAGGATGAGGAATTGTCGGTTGACATCCCAAATGTCCCAGGCTTCTAGGAAAATGACATCCTCTGCCATGTCGATATGACGCAGCCGCTTCCCCGGAGCCTGAGTGGATATCCTACAAAATCCACTAGGTGGCTGCCCCTTCGGATGGCCCTGCTCTTCCGGAATCACCAGATCCGCCGCTGCTTCCACACCCTCGGCCAGTACGGGTCTCGCCGCCATGGCGGCCCCGCCACCGTGAGAGGCCCTACCTGCCCTCCGACCCCGACCTCGAGATAAATGAGGCACACCATCACCAACCCGAATAGTTGGCTGCTTCAGCATCTCCCCTGGGTAAGCAGCTTCCCAACTAATGGAATACTCCCTCACCAATCCGAAAGTGCGGTGGATGGAGGAAATGTAATTCGCATCTTCCCATATTCCCGTGTGAACATGAGCCACAGCTGCCTCATTACACACGGGTGCTCCTCGTGACGCACCTCCCAGTAGACCTACGGGGTCAGCCGCTGGAGGCACCAGAACTGCCTCGCAAACCGATGCGGGGTGTATGGCTCGTAGAGTGGCTCATGATCCACTCGTGCCACCAAAACTCCACCTCGAAAGGCCAGAAGGTAAACCCGGTTCTCTTCCGTTCCCCGCCCGTCGTCGGTAACTATCCCCATCAGCAATGGGAAGGGGTGGGAATTAAACTCATCTACCCTCCACACCCGATTCAGCACCATCGGCACGACTAGTTTGAACGGGAAGCTCCCAACCGCATTCAGGATGGAGAGGCGGAAGTTTGATCCCGGCGGCGAAATAGGGTTTGGATACTCATAGATCCCCCTGATTTACGCTGCAATCCACCCATACAGGAGGTGGAAGGGCCCGCATATCCTTGGCAGCTTCATACCCTCGCTAATGTGCCGCAGCATTCTGTACAACTTGGTGAGCATTGGAATCCCCAGATTGAACAGCTGCCCCATGGCCAACATGGACGCCATAATAAACGAGCTGGGCCTCACTCCCATTCTTGTATCCCTCACCGGTAGGATCCAACCGCAGATGAGAGCCGCGATGAACGCCGCCAGCCTGACTATCGGCTGTTGTTCAGTGCTGACACTGAAACCCCAAGTCTTCCATTGGCGGTCCTCTAAGTCCCACCAATACAAGTGCCCCTTACCCCGTTGGGCCGCCCTGGGACAAGTTCGAGGCCTCGGAGGGAACTCTCGATTCTCTGGGAAATTCAGGAAGCACTTCAACCATCTCTTAAAGTGGACATCACTCACTACCTCCTTGTCCTCTCCAGGGATGAGTGCCATCAGCACTGATGCCAGTCGTGAAATTTGCTCTGTATCCCCCCAAGTGCTCATGACAGGGAGGAAATAATCATACATCGTCCCTAAGATCAGAACCCCAGAAATCTGGTGGACATCTGATAGGCTGATGCCCACTTCCCCATGGTGTAAGTGAATGGTATTGGTCCTAGATGACCATCTGCTCAGCAATTCCGGCATCAGTTTTTTCAGTTGGTAAATGTAGAATTGGGAGGCCCATGCCGCCTCATATAACCCCACTCTCCTCAGCTTGTCCCCAAACTCTTCACATGAGGCGCCTACCAGTAGGCCCAGGCCCAGTCATCAGTAAAGTTTCCTCCCGGGCGCAGGACCCACTCATCGGACCATTCTTTCTTCGAATCCTGCAATGCCGCCTTCAGCATGGTACAATAGAGAGGGGGGGACGTCTCTGGTTGCAGTGGCTTCCCGTCAATATTGTTCACGTGTTTGTAGAGACAGACGGTGGTAACGGGTGTGACGTCCTCCTGCGCATGACCATCGGCTCCCCTGAACCATTGGTGATGAGATGGCATGCTCCTGAACCAGCAAACTGGTTCTTCCCTACTCGCCTCAAGGATGAAGATTTCATCCCTCAACCCGAATGTAATGCCCCAACCCTAGTTACCCAGAGTCGGTGCATTATTACATAACATTGGCATGATCACAAGAAAGATCAAATCTCTAAAGACCAATTGGTTTAGTAGCTTTGAAAACACTAGATATATTCATAAAGTTTTACATTAAATCATAAAGTGAAAAACTACTACAACAACATAGTCTCCATATTCCACACTCATATCCCCACATAAAATCCCTTCAGGTCATTCATAACTTACTTCTTCACATCTTGGGAAAAATAAAACATAGAAAAGGGGTGAGCTCAAATGCCCAGTAAGGATAACAATATAGCAGAACTTTCAAAAATAAGCATAAACATTTAAGGCAATGCATTACTAAAACAAAAGCCTTTTAAACTTAAACTTCAACATAGTATGGAAAAAGTAAAATGAAATAATGCCATTTACTTATTCACATGGATATTCTACTAATCTAATAATCACATGCAATATCAATAACCACTTTCATAATGTTGGAATGCATAATGCCAGACTATCATAATCACATAGCCAAGGCCTCGTGCCAAGACTACAAATAAGATTTTTCCAAGGCCTTATGCCAAGACACTAGTTTGTCTCATGAGACAAACCGATGCATCGAGGAGCTATAGCGGGCTCCACCCGTCACATATTAAGTCCAATGCATTCCCATATGAAAAGGTTTAAACATAACATAAACATTCGTATTAAAACTAGCATACGAAATGTCAATACTTTCACCATAAACCATGAATGGTATAAAAATAGCACATCCACAGTCAAACATATCACAAAACCTTCAATACAACATAAATCAACTTCACATAAGCGTAAAATCCAACAAAGGATGTTGACATAGATGAAATCAAAACTCTTTTTAGAGAAATATCTCTTTTTATTTTGAAATCATTTAAGTGCCATATAAAATAAAGAATTTTCATTGAAAATATTTTTATAATCTTGTAAGGGAAGCTTTGAAGATTTTATAACGGTGGAAAATAGCCGCACCCACCGTATAAGTTAAAAAACATTCTTACCTTAATTCTGTTGAAAAGGTTAAAAAGGACCTTGTTTTGAAAACGACGGAAAGATTCCTTTATAAACCACTTATAAAAGTCAAAAAGGGTATAAATGACTTTAACTCATATTCTAGTAAATAGTAAAAATGTTTTGAAATACATTTTTACAAAACATGGATGTGGATGATAAAGAGATCCTAGTAGATTATTACGTATAAACAACCTCGGATAATGAAGAGATTGTGAAATAACCCTTACCTTGTACTTTTCCTTGGTTGGGGTAGGTTAACCTCCTGTATAATAGTGAAATAATTTTTATTAAATTATACAAGAACCATATATATTAATATGATATCATATATGATATTTTAACTTTTCTTTGTTAATAATATCTTAGTATTATCGTTGTTTCAGGTGTTAACATACTCGTTTTCTTTTATATGTTTTGTTATGTAAGACATGTTTGTAAAGGATAGGTTGTATATTATTCATATACAGAATGATATGAAGTCCTTAAACATCATTTTTAAATCATCAAATGATAATTATAATTTAATGGATTCGATGGAGAATGAATCTCATCACGTTCATGGAGACGGTAGTCCGTATGTACGCACGAGTGACAATATAATTATTTTGATATTAAAATAATATATAAATGGATGGAATATCATATATACATAATCATTAACATGTTATATTTATTATTTACATGAGTTACACATCATTATTATACCCATCCAAATAATAATATATTGAATAACAATTACACCACGACGTGGAGACGGTAAGTCGTACGTACGCACGTATGGTGACATGTTATTCAAAGGGTGGATATAATACTGAATATGGTTGTACCATATTTATAATAACATCACAGTATATATAAGATATTGGGGTTATTATTTTATAATGGTAATAACAAATAACGAAGAAGTGGAAGAAGAAAGGAACTTGGAAAAGGGTGGTGAAATCATTACCTCTTCTTCGGTTTCTTCCTTTTTATTTGATCAAAAGGGCTCCTTAGGTTGGCTTTCTGATAAAACTAAGGAATCTAGGTTGTAGTGATGGAATTTGGGAGAGTATTTGGGCCGAGTTTTGCCGAACAAAAAGGCTTTGAAAGTGTGAAGAAAAGAGAAAGAGGAGTGCCCTTTTATAAGAGGGGTGAGGGGCACCTTTGGAAATGCTAGAAATATTAGTTTATAATAAATTCATATTCGGTTTCTAATGGATACAAAGTTTATTATTTAAATGTTAAGGTGGGTATGGTTCGAAAACAACTCAACCAATAGAATTTAGACAGGTTTGGGTACTTATATTAACCTTATCTTTAAGTATTAACTCTAAGTTAATTAGTTTCACTTGTACAATGTCTCTTTGTATTTTTATATAATATGGTTAATAAACTTACTATATACATCCAAGCGACCCCCAAGAGGTCCATTAATGATAAAAATATCATGATATAAGTCTCTTGGGAGAACCTTAGATTTTTAGGAATTTAATATCAATTAATAATATAATATTTGTTTTAAGAACTCTTTTATGTCAATTTTGACACTATTCAATAGTTGATTTTTGTGAAACTCGTAACAGATTGATTACTTCGAACAAAGTCAATGGAATCAATCCTAATATATCATATTATCCTATAAAATTAATTTAATTCATTAAAAGTTTCATATTATATTTATTTGGGTATTTATAATATCAATTATTTTAATTTTTCACTATTATAGTAATTATTGCATCATCATTGTGTCATAAATAAATTAAATTATTTAATGTCTAAAAATTATAAATAAAATATCATTATTTAGGAAATCTTTTTATATTTCTAATTAATATTTATAATATAAAATCTATCATATATAACCTTATGTAAAAATTGTTTTTCTAAAAGATATATGCTTGTGTTATTTGTGTACTCATTTTAACTTAATTAAAATAAAGTGTCCCTATCACCTACAAGTGGCACCATGGGGTCCCAAAATCGACCCAAAGATGCCTATGGTCGAACATGTATCAACCAATAAGTCTAGGACACGTTTTAGGGTAATTTAGCATTATTATAATATTATTTTTTAACCCTTATTTACCGGATTTACCCTTAACCATGGTAAATAAAATATTTACCGCAGTAATTATTCAAAATGCCTAAAAATAAATGTTACTTATTTACAGAATTTGAACATCCTGATTCCAAATATGGAATCAATTTTTTCAAATTCAAAACACAGAAGTGGCAGAAATTAATTTAAAATTAATTCTCGTTGTTAAAACAAAAAACGTGTTTTTAAGAGATAATAACTATCAAAAGATTGACACTTGTTTATGTCCGGTTTAATTGTAAAATTATGTCCAATGACAAACATTGTATTAAATTATAAAAATATATTCTAAATATAATTTAAAACCTCTAAAATTTATAATTTATCACTATTAATTATTTTGATTAAAAAAGTTGTTTTTAATTAAAATTTAGTAATTTTCACTATTCATCAAAATATTAAAGTAATCCGAAAAGTACCAAAATTTCACCTTAGGCTAAATTCGATATTCCGAATCCAAAAATGAAGTCAATTTTGAAATATAAAATATATATAATTTCAAAAAGTGGGTATTACTATTCATAACGGCTAGTTTGATTTGTTATGCTGTGTTAGAACTTAGTGTTGCGTACAACACATGCTATCACATTATTCAAAGAGAAGCCTAACGTAGAAGCTTGGGGTGTTACATTCTCCCCTCCTTCAAATAATTTCATCCTCAAAATTTCTAGAATACTTATCACATGAAAAGACTCAGGTGGTTCTTCATCATAAGTTCCTCGGGTTCCCATGTTGCCTCTTCCATCTTATGGTTTCTCCAGAAAACTTTTACCAGACGCGTCATCCGGTTTCTCAGTACTTGTTCTCTCGTATCAACAATCATGACGGGCTCTTCGCAATAAGACAGATCGGGTTCCAGTTCTAATTCTTCATAGGTGAGTACATGCGTTGGGTCAGGCATGTATTTCCTCAATAAAGATACGTGGAACACATCGTGAACTTTGGAGAGACTTGGCGGCATTGCCAATCGGTAAGCTACAGCCCCAATTCGTTCTAGAATTTCGAAAGGTCCGATGTACCTGGGACTCAATTTACCTTTCTTACCAAAACGTATGACTCCCTTCCATGGAGATACCTTCAGGAAAACATGATCACCGACTTGAAATTCCAAATCCTTCCTTCGATTATCGGCATAGCTCTTCTGCCTACTTTGTGCTGCTTTGATGTGATTTTGGATTACCTTAACCTTTCCATCGTTTCCTCCACCAGTTCTGGGCCTACAAGTTTTCTTTCACCAACGTCATCCCAACAGGTTGGTGTACGACATCTCTTTCCATATAACGCTTCATATAGTGCCATCTGAATACTCGAATGGAAGCTATTGTTATAGGAAAATTATACCGGAGGTAAATATTGATCCCACATACCCTGAAAGTCAAGTGAGTAGGATCTCAACATGTATTCTAAGGTTTTAATAGTCTGTTATGATTGTCCATCTGTCTGAGGGTGGTAAGAAGTGCTCAAATGAAGTTCATTATCCAGGGATTTTTGAAGAGTTTTCCAGAATCTTGAAGTAAAACGGGGATCACGATCAGAAACAATCGATATGGGTACTCCATGAAGTCTCACAACTTCATTAATATATAGTCTTACTAGACGTTTCAGGGGTAGATCTTCTCTTATAGTAAGAAAATGTGCTTACTTGGTAAGACGATCAACAATAACCCATATTGCATCATTCCTTCTAGGAGTCTTTGGTAGTCCCATGACAAAGTCCATCGTAATATTGTCCCATTTCCACTCCGGTATGGGAAGAGGTTGCATGACTCCTCCAGGCTGTTGCCTTCCAGCTTTCACTTGCTGAGAAACCAAACAACTTGACACAAAATCAGCAATCTCCCTCTTCATGTTGTCCCACCAAAAATGTTCCTTCAAATATCTATACAGTTTGGTGCTCCCAGGGTGTATAGAGAAATTTTAACTATGAGAATCATCCAACAATTCCCTTTTTAGATCAGGTAAATCAGGAACATAAAGTCTCTTCCCGAATTTCAAAATTCCATCTTCATACACAAAGTCTCTCAGTCTCCCATCATTCACAGCTTTAATCTTATTTTGAAATTCTTCATCATCGGTCTGAGAACTCTTAATCCTTTTTAGTAAAGATGGTTTGGAAACCATTTGAAAAAGCATTGATGTTTCACCTTCCCTGGTTATTCCCATGTCCATATTCAGTAGATCCATGAAAATTGGATCCCTTCCAATTCTCATATTGTTCAAAACTCCATGGTCTTTTCTACTCAAAGCATCTGCCACCTTGTTTTCTTTCCTCGGGTGGTAGTGTATCTTCCAATCATAATCCTTGAGTAATTCAAGCCATCTCCTTTGCCTCATGTTGAGTTCTTTTTGTGAGAAAATATACTTCAAACTATTGTGATTAGTATAAATCTCACATTTTTCACCATAGAGGTAGTGCCTCCATATCTTCAAAGAAAAGATCACAGCTGCTAACTCGAGATCATGAGTAGGATAGTTTTGTTCATGAATTTTCAACTGTCATGATACATAGGCAATAACTCTATCATTCTGCATAAGGACACAACCAAGTCCTCTCTTTGTTGCATCACTATAAATAACGAACCCATCATTCCTCGATGGTAGAGTCAATATAGGAGCATTGACTAATATTCTCTTCAGTTCTTCGAAACATTCTTCACACTCTTTTTTCCAAACAAATTTAACCCCTTTACATGTGAGCTTCGTTAATGGGTTAGCCAATCGGGCAAAATTCTGGACAAAACGTCGATAATAACCTGCCAAACCAATAAAACTGCGTACCTCAGTTATACTCGTAGGTGCTGGACATTCTTGGATTGCCTTGGTCTTAGAAGGATCAACAGAGATTCCATCTTTAGAGACAATATGGCCAAGAAAATAAATCTCTTGAAGCCAGAATTCACACTTGCTAAACTTCCCATATAATTCATGCCTCCTCAGAGTCTTCAAGATAATGCTCAAGTGATTTTCATGATCTTCGTAGGTTTTGGAGTATACCAAGATATAATCAATAAATACCACCAAAAATTCATCGAGATACTCCTTGAAAACTCTATTCATCAGATCCATGAATACAGAGGGTGCATTAGTCAATCTAAAAGGCATTACAGTAAAATCGTAATGCCCGTACCTGGTTTGAAATGCTGTCTTCGAAATGTCTTCCTTCTTTACACACAACTGATGGTATCAAGATCGAAGTTCAATCTTTGAAATGTATTGATCTTCATGCATTTGGTCAAATAAATCATCAATGCGAGGTAGGGGATACTTGTTCTTTATCGTTATAGCATTGATCTCCCTGTAGTTGATACATAACCTCATAGATCCGTCTTTCTTTTTAACAAAAAGAACAGGGGCTCCCCATGGAGAAACACTACGGCGAATAAATCCCTTATTACTCAATTCCTCTAGTTGTTTCTTTAGTTCACCTAATTCTACAGTGGCCATTCTATAAGGGGTATTTGATATAGGCCTTGATCCAATAATTAAATCAATGGAAAACTCAACTTCTCGTTCTGGAGGATGTCCAGGTAAATCTTCCGGAAATACATCTACAAATTCTTTCACAATAGGTACATCCTCTATCTGAACATTCCTTTCCTCACCCACAGTCATTTCATTCTCTTCCTCCCCAATAATTGAATTTAGTTGAGCTATTGGGGGTGGATCTAAATAAGAATTAGGTGGTGACGATTCTTCTCTAAAGATAAGGTGTTCCTTATCATTATCATCAAGAATTGTAACCTCTTTATTCTTACAATAAATCTTTGCATCATAGTCCGGAAGCCAGCCCATACCGAGGATTATATCAAACTCAATCATAGTTATGACGATGAGATCAGCAGATAAAGAACATTTATGTGCTCTAATGGGGACTGATTCACAAAACTTTTTTGCAATGATACTTCCCTTAGGAGTTTTAACGGACAACTCCCTTGTTAAATCAAATTGGAAATATCTAATTTTCTTAGAAAACTGGGAAGATATGAAACAATGCGATGATCCAGAATCAAATAATGCATTTTCTAAACTTGAGGAAACCATTAAATTACATGCCACCACGTCTTTCGGAGCTTCTACCTTAGCAGTAGTGATAGCATAAGCTTGTCCTTGATCCCTTGTCCTTTTCTGAGGTAAGTTATTTTGACGTTTAGGACATTCATTTGCATAATGTCACATATCCATGCAATTGTAGCACTGAACATTGGTAACTTCTTTCTTCCCCTTGCAATCACGAGCTTGGTGGCCTTTTTCACCACACTTGTAACAGACTCCCATTCCCTTCAAGCAAGTACCTGGGTGTTTCTTCCCGCATTTACCACAGGATGGATATTCAACCTTTCCCTTCTTCCCCTTATTTCCATTCCCATATTGATCAACAGGTCTCTTCTTCTCTTGCTTTGCTTTAAAGTCATAAGACATAGAGAATTCCTTTTCGGTCTTGATAGCACATGAGACAATGTCTTCGTACGACGAGAAGGATTGTGAGACTAATGCTCGACGGAGAAATGGTTTTAACCCATCAAAGAAATGATCAATATTACTTCTTGGGTTAAGTATATAATCTCCAGCATACTCTGCTAACCTTGTAAAGTTAGCCTCATACTTTGCGACATTCTCATCCTCCTTCTGTCTCAAACTCAGAAATTGCCTTTCCATATCTGCTCGATGGTCGCGAGGAAAGTATTTTTCTAAAAACAGATCTTTGAACTCCCTCCATTCTATATTTGATACTTAATAATCTTCCTTCGTGTTTTGAATCAATGACCACCATTGATCAGCATCTCCAGTGAGGCGGTAAACTGCCATGATAACTTTTTCCCTTTCAATACTCCCCAAAGCCTGAAATATTTTCTCTAGGGAATTTATCCATTGCTCAGCTACTAATGTATTTGTACTCCCATTGAATGTTGGTGGTTGTTTCCTAATAAATCGATCCAACATTGATCCTCCACGCTGTGGATCAGGGTGCTCCATACGGGTAAGGTTATTATTCATAACCTGAGTGAGTTGTCCTAGTATGGTGATTAGCTGATCGGCACCATTTGAATCACCAGCTCCACTATAATTATCTTGAGCAGGAGGGCAATCCCTACATGGAGTGTGTGCATTGATACGGTTTCCATTTCTTCCACTAGGCGCCATTTCTAAACAATGGCATAAACTAGATCAGTTTATAAATCAAAATACAAAATCCCATACTTATAAAACACTTAACATAAATTGAACTATTTATGGATATAATCCATAATCATAAGAATGTTTTCTTTGAGTAAGTATATACTCATAAACCCTTCATAATGATTTGTAAAGAAAATGAGAGTTATCTTAAGCATATCCCTCGGGAGTGTCATAACCAAGAGTGCAGCAAGGCCCATTGTCGTGCACCAGTTCCCGTTCGAGTCTAGCTCAAAGCGGTGTTTTCAGGTTTTACCCCTAGGTACATCTGTTCCAGAGCCGCCTCTACCTGCTTGTATCCAGACAGGGATGTATTGCTCAGAAAACTCACAAAATCTTTACAATACCAAAATTCTAGGAAGTTCTTCTATACTAATCCTCAAAGTTCATCTTAGGTCTACGTGCTCTAATCAGAGTTTATCTAAATCTAGCTTCCAAGGTTTGTACTAAACTTCCTCTGATACCAACTGTAACGCCCCAACCCTAGTTACCCAGAGTTGGTGCATTATTACATAACATTGGTATGATCACAAGAAAGATCAAATCTCGAAAGACCGATTGGTTTAGTAGCCTTGGAAACACTAGATATATTCATAAAGTTTTACATTACATGATAAAGTGAAAAACTACAGAACAACATAGTCTCCATATTCCACAATCATATCCCCACATAAAATCCATGCAGGTCATTCATAACTTACTTCTTCACATCCTGGGAAAAATAAAACATAGAAAAGGGGTGAGCTCAAATGCCCAGTAAGGATAACAATATAGAAGAACTTTCAAAAATAAGCATAAACATTTAAGGAAATGCATTACTAAAACAAAAGCCTTTTAAACTTGAACTTCAACATATTATGGAAAAAGTAAAATGAAATAATTCCATTTACTTATACATATGGATATTCTACTAATCGAATAATCACATGCAATATCAATAACCACTTTCATAATGTTGGAATGTATAATGTCAGACTATCATAATCACATATCCAAGGCCTCGTGCCAAGACTACAAATAAGATTTTGCCAAGGGCTTGTGCCAAGACACTAGTTTGTCTCATGAGACCTACCGATGCATCGAGGAGCTATAGCGGGCTCCACCCGTCACATATTAAGTCCAATGCATTCCCATATGAAAAGGTTTAAACATAACATAAATATTCGTATTAAAACTAGCATACGAAATGTCAATACTTTCACCATAAACCACAAATGGTATAAAAATATCACATCCACAGTCAAACATATCACAAAACCTTCAATGCAACATAAATCAACTTCACATAAGCGTAAAATCTAACAAAGGATGTTGACATAGATGAAATCAAAACTCTTTTTAGAGAAATATCTCTTTTTATTTTGAAATCATTTAAGATCCATATAAAATAAAGAATTTTCATTGAAAATATTCTTATAATCTTGTAAGGGAATCTTTGAAGATTTTATAATGGTGGAAAATAGCCTCACCCGCCGTATAATTTAAAAAAAAACATTCTTACCTTAATTCTGTCGAAAAGGTTAAAAAGGACCTTGTTTTGAAAACGACGGAAATATTCCTTTATAAACCACTTATAAAAGTCAAAAAGGGTATAAATGACTTTTAACTCATATTCTAGTAAATAGTAAAAATGTTTTGAAATACATTTTTACGAAACATGGATGTGGATGATAAAGAGATCCCAGTAGATTATTACGTAAAAACAACCTCGGATAATGAAGAGATTGTGAAATAACCCTTACCTTGTACTTTTCCTTTGTTGGGGTAGGTTAACCTCCTGTATAATAGTGAAATAATTGTTATTAAATTATACAAGAACCATATATATTAATATGATATCATATATGATCTTTTAACTTTTCTTTGTTAATAATATCTTAGTATTATCGTTGTTTCGGGTGTTAACTTACTCATTTTCTTTTATATGTTTTGTTACGTAAGTCATGTTTGTAAAGGGTAGGTTGTATATTATTCATATCCAGAATGATATCAAGTCCTTAAACATCATTTTTAAATCATCAAATAATAATTATACTTGAATGGATACGATGTAGAATGAATCTCATCGCGTTCGTGGAGACGGTAGTCCGTACGTACGCACGAGCGACAATATCATTCTTTTGATATTAAAATAATATATAAATGGATGGTATATCATATATACAAAATCATTAATATGTTATATTTATTATTTACATGAGTTACACATCATTATTATACCCATCCAAATAATAATATATTGAATAACAATTACACCACGACGTGGAGACGGTAAGCCGTACGTACGAACGTATGGTGACATGTTATTCAAAGGGTGGATAGAATACTGAATATGGTTGTACCATATTTATAATAAAATCACAGTATATATAAGATACTGGGGTTATTATTTTATAATGGTAATAACAAATAAAGAAGAAGTGGAAGAATAAAGGAACTTGAAAAAGGGTGGTGAAATCATTACCTCTTCTTCGGTTTCTTCCTTTTGATTTGATCAAAAGGGCTCTTAGGTTGGCTTTCTGATCAAAATAAGGCCTCTAGGTTGTAGTGAGGGAAGTTGGGAGAGTATTTGGGCAGAGTTTGGCCGAACCAAAAGGCATTGAAGGTGTAAAGAAAAGAGAAAGAGGAGTTCCCTTTTATAAGAGGGGTGAGGGGCACCTTTGGAAAAGCTAGAAATATTAGTTTATAATAAATTCATATTCGGTTTCTAATGGATCCAAAGTTGATTATTTAAATGTTAAGGTGGGTATGGGTCGAAAAAAACTCAACCAATATAATTTAGACAGGTTTGGGTACTTATATTAACCTTATCTTTAAGTATTAACTCTAAGTTAATTAGTTTCACTTTTACAATGTCTCTTTGTATTTTTATATAATATGGTTAATAAACTTACTATATACATCCAAGAGACCCCCAAGAGGTCCATTAATGATAAAAATATCATGATATAAGTCTATTGTCCGAACCTTATATTTTTAGGAATTTAATATCAATTAATAATATAATATTGTTTTTTAAGAACTCTTTTATGTCAATTTTGACACTATTCAATAGTTGATTTTTGTGAAACTCATAACAGATTGATTACTTCGAAAAAAGTCAATTGAATCAATCCTAATATATCATATTATTTTATAAAATTATTTTAATTCATTAAAAATTTCATATTATATTTATTTGGGTATTTATAATATCAATTATTTTAATTTTTCACTATTATAGTAATTACTACATCATTATTGTGTCATAAATAAATTAAATTATTTAATGTCTAAAAATTATAAATAAAATATCATTATGTAGTAAATCTTTTTATATTTCTAATTAATATTTATAATCTAAAATCCAACATATATAACCCTATGTAAAAATTGTTTTTCTAAAAGATATATGCTTGTGTTATTTTTGTACTCATTTTAACTTAATTAAAATAAAGTCTCCCTATCACCTACAAGTGGCACCATGGGGTCCCAAAATCGACCCAAAGATGCCTATGGTCGAACATGTATCAACCAATAAGTCTAGGACATGTTTTAGGGTAATTTCGTATTATTATAATATTATTTTTTAACCCTTATTTACCGGATTTACCCTTAACCATGGTAAATAAAATATTTACCGCAGTAATTATTCAAAATGCCTAAAAATAAATGTTACCTATATACACAATTTGAAAATCCTGATTACAAATATGGAATCCATTTTTTCAAATTCAAAACACAGAAGTGGCAGAAATTAATTTAAAATTAATTCCCGTTGTTAAAACAAAAAGCGTGTTTTTAAGAGATAATAACTATCAAAAGATTGACACTTGTTTATGTCCGGTTTAATTGTAAAATTATGTCCAATGACAAAAAATTTATTAAATTGTAAAAATATATTCTAAATATAATTTAAAACCTCTCAAATTTATAATTTATCACTATTAATTATTTTGATTAAAAAAGTTGTTTTTTAATTAAAATTTAGTAATTTTTACTATTCATCAAAATATTAAAGTTATCCGAAAAGTACCAAAATTTCACCTTAGGCTAAATTCGATATTCCAAATCCAAAAATGAGGACCATTTTGAAATATAAAATATACATAATTTCAAAAATTAGGTATTACTATTCATAACGGCTAGTTTGATTGGTTATGCTGTGTTAGAACTCGGTGTTGCGTACAACACAGGCTATCACATTATTCAAAGAGAAGCGTACCATATAAGCTTGGGGTGTTACATCGAAGTCGTACAATGGAAGCCTATTACACTGCGGATAATTCATCTGACCCTCCTACAGCAAATCTGTCAAAGAAACGTGGTCCGAGTGGCTTTGGACCATCTCCCCAAGGCCTGGACAGTTGGCCATCTCATCTCGGCGGGCGGCATCTGCAAGCACCCCAATACAGCTTCTTGATGGGCCATTTCAGTTCTGGCACTCAGAAAAGAATTTTTTTTCAGAACGTATTGCGAAGCTGGATCACGAAGCCGGATCGCGAAGGTCGGTCGCAAGACCAAGCCGCGGAGTTCGGCCTTGGCCGGCAAACAGGAGTTCGCTTGGCGCGGTCGCAAAGTCAGAGACCCGCGGTTCACTGCGAAGCTCAATTCGCGGAGAGCAGGCGCGGATTAGGCAGAGCTTTGCGAAATCGAGAGCACAATAAGACAAGAAAATCGTGTGAAGACAAAATAGGTCGACCCCGCTATTTATAGGCGGTGACCCCGGAGCATCGCGGCACGCCCTGCCCGCACGGAGCAACGCGGCATATCTGGATCCGTGGCCCCGGTCAGCACCGCGGGCCCCCCCATCGCGAGGTCGCATCGTGAACCGCCGACAATTTTGGCGATTTTCTCTCATACTTCGACCGTTCACCCTCCGCGGCTCCAAGTCTGATGGGGGGGCATTTGTTGGCGCCAAAATATTGCACGAAAGGAAGGGACAAAAAAGATGTCCCGCACGCTGCCTCGCGAAGCACCGACGTGAAGCACACGAGAATCGCGGTCCCACGAAGCTCCGGAGGCGGTACCTCTCCGCGAACGAATTTGAAATTTGCGAGACCGCCGCGAAGCTCCGGAGGCAGTACCTCTCTGTGAACGAATTTGACGTTCGTGAGACGGTCGCGAAGCTCCGGAGGCGGTACCTCTCCGCGAACGAATTTGACGTTCGCGAGCCCGTCGCGAAGCTCCGGAGGTGGTACCTCTCCGCGAACGAATTTGACGTTCACGAGCCCGCCGCCAATCAACTGCCGCCCTTTCGCGCCTTGTGAGTTCTACTTCGCGGCGCCCCTCGCCTATAAATACTGGGCTCTCCCTGATTCGTGAGGATGGAGAATCCGACCTTTCGGCTTCTCCTCTCCTGAATCTCAAAACACCCTTTGCCCCCGTGAATCATGAGCTTCGCGAGGTACTTCTCATTCGCGTGATGCCTTCGCTTTGTCTCGTTTTGAGCCCCTCTTCCGAGAGGGATTCCCTTCTCTAAGCTCAAGGGAATTTGCAAAGGAGGGGGATTCCCAAGGGAACTCGAGAAGCCGTGGAGAGTTTATGCTTCGCGAAACACCCAACCTATAATAGTGATCCCTATGCTAAGGCAGGATCGCTACACATCGCGAAGCACACTGCTTCGCAGCACCCTGTTTCGTGAGGCACCTCTTCTTCGCGAGGCAGTGCTCCGCGAATACTGTTCTACTTCACGAAGCACCCTCCACTCACACCTTTTCCCCACGCAAAGGCCAAGGCACTCCGCTTCACGAATCACACTCTTTTGCTTGGCAATTCCCATTCTCGTGCGACCCTCCAGGTATGCACGATGTGATTTCAAAGTCCCACGGACAATACTACTTGTAGCGTTGCTTCGCCTAATGATTCTTCGCATAGGAACGCTAACGGCTATTGCTTCTTCGCATAGCCACGCTAACGTGGACCCCTAGATAGTTCGCTCCACAACCCCCCTTGACCACGGCCTTACTGGTACCTTCCCTCCCCCAAGGAGAAATGGGTACCAGTTATGTAAGTCCTAGGGGTGCGGAGTGTACCCACCTCGTCCGAGCTGCAGAACGTTAAAGTGCCAAGAATCACGTCCTAAACACATGACGTTAAACTGTGACCCGACCTCGTGCCTCGCAAGAAGGGTCCCCCCAGCTCAAACATTCTTTATGCCACTCGTCTCCACGGGAATGGAATCACTCCCCCCATAAGGGATGATATCCTCCTTATCAGAGCGGTGTATGTTCACAAGAGAAGGGCGACCCTAGTTCCCCAACGGATGGCTGAACCCCTTCATCTCCGTACTTCACCACTACCAAGGTCAGCGGAGGGCGTGATAGGGAACGAGGAAACTCCCATCATTGGTCCCAAATCCATCTTCTGTTGCGCTTTTCCGCACTTCAGGCCTCCATCCTGGAGTAATTCCCAATACCATGGGCCACCTAACGCGTAAGCCTTTCTTCGCTTCTCACGGACGCACCCTTCACGTCGTGATCGTCAGGTCCTTTATACCTCTTATTTCTCACACCGAGCATGACTCACGTGGACTTAGAGTTGGCATTGGCCATGACAATACCTCGTCTAGCATGACGTTAAACTGCATGCCCTCGTCCAGCATGACGTTAAACTGTATCCCCCATCCAGCATGATGTTAAACTGTATTCCCCCGTCCAGCATGACATTAAACTGCACACCCATTTGAACTACGTGGTCTTTGATCCATGTCAAGGCATGGTACTTAGGAAGCCTCCACGAGGTTCAATCCCACCCATCATTTATTCACGTCGAGTTCATACTCATCCAGCATGATGTTAAACTGCATTACAGTCCGACGGAAAGCCATTGTCACCACCCGAACTGTGAGAACTTTGATCCATGTCAAGGCATGGTACGTAGGAAGCCTCTCTGAGGTTCAATCCCATCCCCATTTGTACCAATTTCCCTTCTTCCGCACGTCTGTTCTCCGACACCCATCCCCCGAACTGTGAGTACTTTGATCCATGTCAAGGCATGGTACGTAGGAAGCCTTCACAAGGTTCAAGCCCACCACTAGTGGACCCCTGGGTCTACTTTCACATCAGTTCACCGATGAAACCATTTGAACAACGAGGTCTTTGATCAATGTCAAGGCATGGTACGTAGGAAGCCTCCCCGAGGATCAGGCCCATCCCTCATTGGACCAAGGTCCACCTTCACGTCGGTTCGCCGACGAAGCCCCTCTGAACTACGTGGTCTTTGATCCATGTCACGGCATGGTACATAGGAAGCCTCCACGAGGTCCAAGCCCACCACCAATAAGACCCTCCTAGTCCTCCTCATTCATGTCAGCCTTTAGATGTCCAACCTGAACTACGTGGTCTTTGATCCATGTCACGGAATGGTACGTAGGAAGCCTCCCAGAGGTTCAAGCCCACTACCCTTGGTCACCCCGACCTTTTTCACGTCGGTTCATCCACACCCGGGCAGCCTAGTGTGTAAGCCCCACACCATCTGGACAAAGGTCCACAATCGCGTCGGTTCGCTGATGCACCAGACCAAGGCCCACCTTCACGTTGGTTCGCTAACGACATCCATCGGACCAAGGTCCGCCTTCATGCTGGTGCACCGGCACCATCCCAAACTACGTGGACTTTGATTCCCTGCCACGGGGATACGTAGGAGGTCTCTTCGAGGCTCAAGCCCAACTTCACTGTCACCCTTGAGATGATTCCTTGCTATTCCCCCCTCCACTTCATTCACCCATCCATCATCCACCCTGATTATCGCCCGGACTATCATATCCCGGTGAGACCATGTCGGTACGCTCCTCTTCACAGCCGCCCATGGGCTGGTCCCGGTATCGGCACCCCTTCAAGGGAAATCCCTCAATCCGATCCATTCTAGCTAATGCTCTGATCGGGCTGATCCGTCTCTGCTGGACGTTAAAATCGCGGCATACCCTGTGTTAAACACAGGAAGCTGAGGAAAACCTCAGATATGTGTCTATGGCATATAATTCCCCGCACTTGATGTGGGATGCGTCAGGCTTCCATGCCCTCGAGAAGCCCTATGACCAGGGATAATAGACAGACATGTCGGTTCCCCAGCATCCAGACACGCTACTGATGCCTCAACGTGACTACTCCCCCGACTGAAGGTTGCTGCCCTGACCAGACCCTTTGGAATGTCCCGACAGAAGCAGTGTAATTAACCGGCATCCATGGAAACATGGTACTGGGAAGAGTTTCACGAACAACGTATTAAATCTATGAGGGAGACCCGGACTAGGTGACGAGTTCTGAGGAGGAATCCGCAGAAGTAAGAACCGACATCCCATCATCCCATTTCAATCAAGGAGCAGACGTCCCTGAATAACGAGCGAATGTCGCCCGCCTTTGGAAAGTGGGAATGCGGGGCAACAGTGCAGCACGTCCTCCTCCGCGGACGGACGGATGCGCGCGCACCCCGACAAAGGCGTCAGAAACAACAAGCTAAGGCTAAATCTCATGTAATTCCATCATCTCCAGGAAGGAGAATGGGTAAAATAGAAACTTCTACAGTTATTCTTAAACAAGAACCTGTACCTATTTCTACCTCAAAACCTTCATCTTCTCGAAGGGATCCACCTTCTGAGCGCCAACAACAAAGGCCTTTTCATCTAGACGATCAAAAAGATCAAAGGCGAAAACAATTTGAGGATCTGAAGAGAAAAACATACTCTTTCCGAAATGAACAAGTTCCTGGTTAATTCATTTCGGCTCTGGAAAACAATTTGGTTCAATTTCCAATGCCCAAGAGGCCAAACAAGAAAGGAGATGAAGACCGTCCCAATTATTCCCCTTTTCATCAAATGTTGGTGCATCCCATCCAGGATTGTTTTGTCTTCAAAGACCTCCTGCAAAAGATGGTCGACTTGAGACATGTCACATTGAAAGGCTCCTCAACCCAGGTAGCATGTTTCACTGCTACAATTCCAGATGAGGAAGGTGAATGGAAATAAGTAAAAAAGAAAAAATGCACAGAATCGTGATGATTGGATGGTCAGAAAGACAATCAATCAAAGTCATGCTATTTTGCGAACAAAATTAAAGAAACCAATTGTGTCTTTTACCATGAATGTTTCGGAAAACCCCTCTTCGTCAGAGGGAATGTACTAAACGAAACGACATGATTCAAAGAATGAAAAAGAATCATAAGAAGATGAGTATGTGTCAAATTCTAAGTTGTCTTTGAATTTGGCGGACTTCATTCCATCTATTTCAAAGCCACAGGCACCGCCCCACCAAACGACACAGCCCAAACAGGCTAATCAAGCAGATTCTTCATCAGACGAAGAGTTAATCTTTGGTTCTTTTAATATGATTCAATTAACAGATCCATATGTCAGTCGCAGTTTCGATTTCAGTGAGCCTAAATTCCCTGTATCAAACAGAGGAATCAGAGGAAGTTCCAGGGGCTCAGGATACAGGGGAAGGCGTGGATCTTTCATAAGCCACTATTCCAATTCTACCCCTACTAGAACTGTGTACACATCAGAAACTTGTGGTAGAGCCCTTCAGCGAGCTCAGAAAGAACAAGAAAGTTCTTCTACCAATAGCAAATTCAGTCCTGTCACAGTTATTTTGGAAGACCGGTTGGAGGTTCCATCTTCTTCCTCTTAGCTAGTAAATGGATCTAATCGGTCTAATCTTCCAAAACCAGGAATATTGCCAACTCCTTTCCCAATACATGATGCATCAACTTCCAAAGCATCTACTTCCAAGGTACCTGCTAAACCATATATTCCTTTTGGGAAACGCAGACCTCTGGATCAAAAGTATGATATATTGAAACACTTGACCCAAGTACCAGCCAAGTTATCAATTCTAGATGCTCTGAATCGGTCAAAAGATCTTCAGGAATCACTCATCGAGGCTTTGTCAAATCCTTAGGAGTTTGAAACTGAAATTGCTACAGCTGAAGTCTATCACATGGAGAATAATCCTACAGAATGCCATGCAATAATAACATTTACTGATGAATATGAAGATGATGTTGTGCATGGACATATTATACCATTTTACTTGTCTGGAAAGGTCAATGGCATGGATGTTCGAAGGGCTTTCATTGAAAATGGTTCAGGAGTCAAACTCATGCGCATTCGTACACTTGGTCGATTCGGCCTCACGGAATCTGATTTATCTCCTTACACCATGATGCTATAGGGATATGATAAAAATTAACAAGAACCACTGGGTGAAGTTACAATCAGAAATCAGTTTGGAGATCTTGTATCCAATTCACATTTCATGGTTGTTGATCAAGACTCAGCCTTCAACATATTTCTTGGAAGACCCTGGATACATCAACATGCGACTATCCCTTCATCATACCATCAATGTCTCAAATATTGTTTCGATGGTCAAGTTGGGAAATTGTATGGTGATAAGGCCCTGTTCAAGACATGTGAGTCTCAATACATTGAGGCAGAATTCTATCACATGAAGCAAAGGGAGAAATCCATAACAAAAAAGATTACCAAAGTTAATGCTTCATATGGTTTGGAAAAAAATCCAGTAAATCCATTTACACATGTGAGTACAGATTATGTGTTTCCTATCAGTCAAATTGACAAGATATACCCAAATCAAAATACTCTTATGGAAAGATCCATAATTTCAATTATGAAAATCGAGCCAAACAACATGGGAGAAATTGGTAATCTACCAAGCAGTGATGAAAGCACAAATGGTGACATCTTCATTTCATCTGTTGAAATCCAAAAAGTCTATGCTTCGCCAATTAGGCCAGAAGAAGTTATAGCAACATTGGAGGTGAACAATGATGTCGATTCTCAATCCATCATCTCCTCTTTATTACCCAATGAAGACCTTTCATCATCAATCGGGTCAGGAATGGAAGCTTCTTCTTCAAGATATGAAAATTTTGAAATCTCTTCGGATCATGAGAATTCTACTTTATCATATACTATGAAAGTAGAAATGGAATAAATAACACATGATGAAGAAGAAGAGGAAGATCTCAGAGATGCTCTGCCAGCATTTGAAGAGGGTATCTCTACCACTGTGGATGAACTCCGAGACATAAATCTGGGTACAAAAGGATATCCACGCCCCACTTTAATCAGTACGGCCATGACTCTTGAAGAGAAAGAGATGTATATTTCTTTTCTAAATCAAAATAGAGATATATTTTCCTGGAACTATACAAAAATGCACGGGCATGATCCTGATGTTGCTACTAATCATTTGGGATTACCTGAAGAACATCGAGGATTTAAGCATGCCGCGAGAAAAACACACCCAACTTTTGCTTCCAAAATTGAAGCTGAAGTGGATAAGCTTATCAAATCTAACTTCGTCAGAGAAGTTCAATATCCCAAATGGTTGGCTAATATTGTCCTTTTAAAGAAAAATAACGGACAAATTACAGTTTTCATCGATTTCAGAGATCTTAATCGGCATTGTCCTAAGGATGATTTCCCAGTTCCGATTACAGAACTTCTAATTGATGCAACAGCTGGCTATGAAGTACTTTCCTTCATATATGGATATTCGGGATATAATCAGATCTGAATGGCCCCATAAGACGAGGAATCTACAGCCTTCAGAGCCCCTCAGGGTGTGTTTTTCTACCAGGTAATGCCCTTTGGCTTAAATAATGAAGGTGCAACTTATCAGTGTTCCATGCATCGCATCTTCAAACCCTTCTTAGGGAAGTTTGTTGAATTCTATGTAGACAATTTGGTAGTTAAATACAAACAACGTTCTAATCACTTGGCTGATTTGGAAGTCATATTCTGCAATCTTCGACAACATAATTTGAAGATGAACCCCTTAAAATGTGCTTTTGGGGTAACCTCAAGAAAAATTTTCAGCTTTTTTATACGCCATCATGGTATTGAAGTCAATCCTGAGAAGACCAAGTCAATCCTTGGTATGTCACCTCCTCAAAATTTGAAAGAATTAAGAGGAATTCAAGGACACTTATCCTATATTCAGCGTTTCATCGCCAATTTAGCAGGAAAAAGTTTACCCTTCACCAAATTGATGAAGAAGGGAGTCCCTTATCAGTGTAATGAAGAATGTCAAGAAGCATTCAATATTCTCAAGAAATACCTCTTGAGTCCACTGGTACTCATGCCACCTATTGAAGGAAGACCACTTATCCTCTACGTGATAGCTCTAGAGTGATCATTGGGTGTCTTCCATGCTCAAAAGAATGATACTTGGAATGAAAACAGCCTCTACTATCTCATTCGAACCATGATTGAAGCAGAACCCCAGTATTCAAGTATTGAGAAGTGCTACCTAGCATTAATCTTTGCAGTTCAAAATTTGAGACAGTACCTGTAACATCACGAGGTCCAATTGGTATCTCGCAATAACCCACTCAAATTTTTCCTAGGTCGTCCAATGCTTACAGGACATCTGGCAAGGTGGGTAGTTATTTTGCAGTAATTTGACATTCAGTATGTGTCTCAAAAGGTGATAAAGGGCCAGGCTCTGGATGATTTCCTTGTTGAACACCCTTCAGTGGAAGACAGATCTTCAGATATTGAACTCCCTGATTAGGAAGTCTTCTCTATTCAATAATGTCCTCAGGCATGGGAAATGTATTTTGATGGTGCTTCCAGAAGTCCAACATGGAGGAAAATGGAAAATCATAAATTCAACAAAGTTGGCTTAGGAATTGGGCTCATTTCTCCAGAAAAGGCGGTGTTACATTATTCCTTCTTATTGTGGGAAGGTGGTACCAATAATGAAGAACAATACCAATCTCTCATAGTAGGTTTGGAATTAGCACTTCAAGCACAATTGAATCACTTAAAGGTGAAAGGTGATTCAGATCTGGTAATCAAACAAGTAAATGGGGATTATGCCATCATAAAATAAGAACCAATCCCTTTTTATGATTATGTCAGAGAATTAATGGTGGAATTCCCTTTGGAACTGACATTTTCTGATGTCCCAAGATCACAAAATGCTCAAGCTGATGCATTGGCTAATATAGCCACAGCTCTGGCAGATCCAAATCAGGATGAGACAACCATCAGTATTGCCCACCATTGTGCAATTTCACCTTATGTTCGGATCAGAACAGAGGAAATTAATGAAATTTGTCCCATTCCTAAACTGTATGGTCATACTACAGGATGGATGTCACCTATCAGGGAATACCTTCAAAATGGAACACTTCCACCTGATAGAGCTGAAAAAGAAAAAATCCGGCAACGTGTGGTTAATTTTACTCTTTATGATAGCCCATATCACCAAGAGAAAATTATTTACAAATGTGGTTTTGATGGTGTTCTCTTCAGATGCATTGATGGTGAAGAGACAATGGTTGTCATGAAAGAAGTGCATGCAGGAGTCTGTGGTGCCCACAAGTCTGTACATAGACTGTCTGATCAGATTCGAAGGCTTGGATACTTTTGGCCTTTAATGATACGAGATTATGTAGATTTCATAAATAAGTGTCATTCATGCCAAGTACATGCCAACTTCATTCATCAACCTCCAGAGTTTCTTCATACAGCTAAATACTCATGGCCATTTGCCACATGGGGAATGGATGTGGTGGGACCTTACCCTTCGGCTACGACCAAGTAGTTTAAGTACATTCTTACTGCTACTGACTTATTTTCCAAATGGGCAGAGGCAATACCTCTCAAGGAAGTCAGTTCTAAATGCGTTGTTAGCTTCATAAAGTCTAACATCATTACTAGATTTGGTGTCCCTCATACCATATTGACAGACAATGGAACCAATTTCTGTTCATCCGAGATGAAGAAGTTGTATCAAGAATAC
Source organism: Viscum album (assembly GCA_963277665.1). Taxonomy (NCBI): domain Eukaryota; kingdom Viridiplantae; phylum Streptophyta; class Magnoliopsida; order Santalales; family Viscaceae; genus Viscum; species Viscum album. The sequence continues at coordinate 45,493 of CAUJRU010003170.1, forward strand.
AACATCAAATCCAAACATTCATCTCGGTATCATGCAGCAGACAACTGGAAGATAGAATCCTTTAACAAGACACTTTCAAATATACTACAAAAGATGGTAGATAAAGATAATGAAGGACCCCGGGACACCCTGAGAGGGGAGGGGTGAATCAGGGTGACCACTTTTTCTTTTAATGTGTTGGATCTTGTTCCCACGTTGGTAGGAACTTGTTGAACCTGTATGATGATTATGATCAAAATGAAAACATTCACATGCACAGAGAAGACACAGCCATTTTTACTTGGTTCACCACTAAGGGCTACGTCCAAGGAGCATACGCCGACAGGTTGCCGGTCATACCTAAATCCACTATGCTTCACTAGCTGCGAATACAAAAGTTCGGGTACAGACACTTTGTCCCAGGCTCACTGCCTTTACAATAGTTCAGGGATAGCTCACTGCGTCCCTCGGGTCACTCCCGTTGACTCCCCCTGGCTCACTGCCGTTGGTGAAGTCCCACTCAGTTTATAGACGTGAAGGTCTCTTCTTCATTTGCATAAGAGTGCATCCTTTGTTGTATGTAGATGCTCTATTGAAGTCCGATTCTCACCAGAAGAAGAATATCACTTTTCCTCGAATGAACCGAGTAGTCTCTCGGCTTTCGTGCAGCTCCAAACACGCCGGTGGACTTCAGCAAAACCAGGCGCGCTTCTCCAAGACAGTCGCGCAAGTCCCACTACGGCGCGCAAGTCCACACTGGCGCGCAAGTGTCATCAACACAGTTGCGCGACTCTTCCTTCCCCAACTACAAACTTGCGCGGTCCACTTCCTTTCTCTTCCAGACCACCTTGGGCGCACAGCCAAACACCGGCGCGCAAGCTCTACTTGCGCGACAAAACAACCACCTGCGCGACTCAACCACCTGCGCGACGAGAGCTCGAACAATCTCTCGGCCTTGAACTTCGTTGCAAATGAGGAGGGGTGGTCCAGTATTTATAGGCAAACTGGACCCCCTGCGCGGCGGCGCGCAAGTCCTCGACGGCGCGCAAGTCTTGTCTTCAATAAACTCTGTCGCGCAACTCACTTGCGCGACCCAACCAACACTTGCGCGACCTTCTTGCCTTAGCCAAATTTTGATGTTCTGATCCTCAAAATCATATGGCGCGCAAGTCTTTCATCATCCAAGAGCACGGCGCGCAAGTACCTTTTCCAAAAACACTTTACTTTATTGGCCGATTTTTAGGCCCAAAAATTTGGCAAACACTGGGAAACAGCGCCACCTTCACTACTGTTTTCTGCTTGAACGGTATGATCACTTTGTTGGTACACACCCTGAACTTCCACTGAGGATTGACAACAAACACAAACCATACACCAAATCATGCTTTGAAGAACCTGGTTCCAACAATCTCCCCCTTTGGGTTTGTTGGCAATCAGAATAAATTCAATAGATCTCCAACCATGAGCAAATCCAAAACGCAAGAATCAACTCAGCCAACACTCTAAGTCTACGTGAGAAATGCTCGGTGTAGAAAACAAGAGAGAAATCTTGAATTGGGTCTTAGTGTTTTGAAATTCTCCATGACGCCCGATGTTATCCTTATTAAACTTCTCATCACAATCTTACACTTCTCATCACAGAAGAATTTCTTGCCTTGAATTTATGCCTTTCTCCCCCATTGACAATAAAACCAAAGACCGAAAAGTTTGTTCAACGTTCAGCTCAAGCCATACTCCCCCTGGATAGTATCTCCCCCATAAACCTACATCACAGCCATAAGCAGATAAAAACAGTTAAAACAAACGGGGAGAGGGGACTTCCAGTGCCTCCTTATGCAGTAGGAGGTGGTCGAACACCGAGGTTCAACCGATGCTTCTCGAACACAGCCGCGGACAATGGCTTGGTTAGGATATCAGCCACTTGCTCATTAGTTCCAACATGATCCATTTTAATCACTCCTTGTTCAACCTTTTCTTTGATAAAATGATACCGTATTTCAATATGTTTTGTACGAGAATGTTGAACCGGATTCTTCGTAAGATCAATTGCACTTTTGTTATCGCAATAAATCACCATTGGTTGCTGCACCTTATCACCAATATCTGTTAGCTGCTGCTTCATCCAAAGAAGTTGAGTGCATGCTTTTGTGGCGGAGATATATTCAGCTTCAGCAGTACTAAGAGAAGTACTTTCTTGCTTCTTGCTCAACCAGCCAACACATTTATGCCCAATATAGAAAGCTCCACCACTAGTGGACTTTCTGTCTATTACATCCCCAGCCCAGTCAGCATCAGAAAACGCTGATAATTCACTGTCCCTGCCTGCAGCAAAAAATAACCCGAAGTTATGTGTGCCTTGAATATACCTCATGATTCTTTTTACTGCTGACATATGTTCCTCCTTTGGATTACTCTGAAAGCGGGCCGCAAGGCATGTTGCAAAGACAATATCTGGCCTTGTCGCTGTCAGATACAGTAGGCTTCCAATGATCCTCCTGTACATGGTGGGATCAACAGAGTTCCCATCCTCATGCTTTCCAAGTTTAGTTCCAACAGCAATCGGAGTTGACATTGGTTTGGAGTCTTGCATATTGAACTTCTTCAGCAACTCTCTTGCATATTTTTCCTGAGAAATGAAAGTGTATTCCTCCTTTTGAATCACTTGTAACCCCAAGAAATATGTGAGCTCCCCAATCATAGACATTTCAAATTCTGATTTCATGTGGTTGGCAAATTCATCCACTGATTTCTGCCTGCTGCCACCAAAAATGATATCATCAATGTAGACAAGAACCATGAACTGATCTTTTGGAGAATTATTCACATAGAGATTTTGATCAACTCCTCCTCTTTTGAATTCCAACTTCTTGAGATATGAATCTAGCCGTGAGTACCATGCCCGTGGTGCCTGCTTCAAACCATATAGAGCTTTCTTTAGTTTGCAGACCTTTGTTTCATCGGTACCCAAGACAAACCCCACCGGTTGTTCAATGTAGACTTCTTCTTCAAGTACACCATTCAAGAATGTTGTCTTAACATCCATTTGATATACTTTATATCCTTTTTGGAGTGCCATGGCAAGGAAAAGCCTGATTGATTCCAGTCTAGAAACTGGAGCAAAGGTTTCTTCAACATCAATACCTTCAATCTGGGAGTATCCTTTACATACCAGTCGTGCCTTGTTTCTGATAACACTTCCATGCTCATCAAACTTATTTTTGAAGATCCATTTGGTACCAATCACATTGTGACCTTCGGGTCTCTGGACAAGATCCCATGTCTGATTCTTATCAATCTGATCTAATTCATCATTCATGGCTTTCACCCAAGATTCATCTTTTGCAGCTTCTTCGAATGAGGATGGCTCTACAACTGATAGAAATGCAGATTGCGTGGTATTCCTCATCCTTCTGGTTTGAGTGGGTGCACTCCTATCCCCAATTATGTTGGATGGATCAATCTCAGCTCTTCGATTTCTCCTGCGAGGTTCAGTAGAATTCTCTTCAGCCATAGTTTCTTCTTCAGATTCTTCTTCTGAGTCAACATCATTATGTGATTGATGAGTGTTTTGAACAGCTTCCTCTATTTCTGCATTTGTAGTTTCTTCATGTCCACATTCTTCATGACTTTCTATCACATCAGCATATGACGTCCGTGAAGCATTTGTAGTTTTCTCTTCAATTATCTTAACATCATTGCTTTCCACAATCCTTCCCAAACGATTGTTGAAACATTTGTAGGCTTTGTTGTTCATTGAGTAACAGAGGAAGATTCCTTCATCTGTGTTGTCACCATATTTCCCCTGATTTCCTTCTTTGTTCCTGATGAAGCACTTACTTCCAAAGACACGAAAGTATTTTAGAGAAGGCTTCCGTCCATGCCACAATTCATATGGTGTCTTCGTCTCACCCATATAAAGTCCTGTTCGATTCTGAATGTACACTGCAGCTTGAACAGCCTCTTTCCAGTAATGTCGTGGAATACGACTCTCAATCAGCATAGTTCGTGCCATGTTGTTCACCTGTCGATTCCTTCGTTCAACAACTCCATTTTGTTGTGGAGTTCTCACAGCAGCTACCTCATGTTGTATCCCATGCTTCTCCAGATAATTTTCAAATTCAATGGACGTGTATTCTCCTCCATTGTCATATCGCAACACTTTGATTGTTCGTCCAGTATCATTCTCGGCGATTCGCCGATATGCTTTCATGCAGTCAAGGACCTGTCGTTTCCGGTGAATGACCATCACACATGCCATTCGACTGTAATCATCTATAAAAAGGACAAAGTACCTTTCTCCATGAGTTCCGGCAACATTTATTGGACCACAAACATCTGTATGAATCAGATCAAGAAGGTGAGATGCCTTTTTCTTCTTTGGCCGATATGAACTGCAGACCAGCTTCCCACGAATACAAGCATCACAGGATTTTTCACGCTCATGCTTCAGGTTGGGGATGTCCATGACAATTCTCAATTTTGATATTTTCTCCATGTCTTGTTGATTGATGTGTCCCAGTCTCCGATGCCACAAATTGTTTTCTTCTTCAACAGTCATGTAACATACATTTTCTTCACTATCAACCTGATACAAGTTGCCTTCTGTTCTGCATCCTTTCATAAGTGAATTTCCGGTTTTTCCCTTGATGGTGCAGCCTTTCTGATTAAAAGTAACTATAAGTCCTGAGTCACAGAGTTGACTCACGCTAAGGAGATTATGGCGTAGGCCATCTACGTAAAGGACTTCAGTCTTCTTTAGTTCTCCATTAGCTAATTGGGTACTTCCACTCCCTTTGATTTTCAGAGCCCCATCATTACCAAATCTTACTGTACCATCAACATTCTTTATGACATTCGTTAGTAGGCCGGCATTACCCATCATATGAGATGAACAACCGCTATCCAGAATCCAGGTACTATTGTTCTTTGTAGCTTTGAGGGCTACCTCTGCAAGGTTCGATTTCTCAATCTTCTTCTTTTCCTTCCATGAGACATTAGATTGAGTATATAGGACTGATGGCCTTTCAACTATCTCTTCCGCATACCCAGGTTCTTCATAGTCAAAGTCTTCTGTGAGAGGTGAGAACCTGTTTAAACGAGCAACACTGTCTTGCTGACGAGACTTGACTTGTCTTGAACTTCGGTATGAGGTGTCTATGTCTCTTCTCTGCCTGCAATTAACGGCCTTATGACCAAAGTTAGAACAACAAAAACAATATCCATAGAAATTATTTCTTCTATGAGAATTAGGATATGAGATTGTTCTCCTTTGTTGAGCATCTATATCTTCTCCATTCAGATAGCTTCTTTCCTCTTCACAATAAGACATGGTATGGCCCAGATAGCCACAGAACTGAAACTTCATGAGAGGAAATGTCTTCTCACTTGAATTTCTCCTTATAGCTTCTTCCTTGGGAGAATAGTAAGACTGTCTGCCATTTTTGAAAGTTTGAGGATAATTTTCAGGTCTCCTTTTAGTTTGGATTGAGGGTTCCTTTTTCAGCACTCTAGGTAACATTTCATCATGTTCAACTTTCATCTTGTCTTTCTTTTGGATCTTTTCACTTCCAGCAGTTGATGACTCAGCCTCACAGCCAATTCCACTCTTTCCCATGCAAGCAGGTCTTTGATCACTCAAGACTTTTCCAACCCCATCTGAACCACACTTGGCTCTTGCAAGTAATTCTGCATCTGAGAATATTCCGAACTGTATTTTCTTCCTCGATTCTTTTGGAACTGATTCTGTCTCCATTTTACTCCTTAGAGTAACTACTTCCTCCTCAAGACCCTCAACAGTCTTGGATTTTTCATCCAGTCTAGATGTGAGGTCATTGATGACCTTTGCCTGCTCTTCAATTCTCAGCTTCAGATCAACTGCATCATCATTGCTTTCAATTATTTTAGACTGTACCTTCACAAATTCTTCCAGTCGTTCAATTTCAGCTTCAAGTTGATCAACATATTCAGTTGATTCTTCCACAATTGATTTCCACTTATTGCATCTCTTACATTTAATCTTAAGCTTACTAAATGCATCCTTAAGTTGCACCTCAGGATCTACACAAGTTCTCAGTTGTTTTTCACCATCAGTATCTTCTGACTTTTAAACAGTGTCCATCATAGAAGCATGGTTCCCAGTTTTGAATTATGGTTCTTCTTCATCACAGAATTCATTGTCATCTTCTTCCTCTTCACAGACAAAACTCTTCTTTTGCATTTTCTTACCAGATTTGAAGTCTCCCTTTTTGAAGAACCTTCTTTGAGGCTTCTTGAAGTTTTCATCTTCACTGTCATCATCATTGATATTCTTCAAGCACTAAGAAGCAATATGCCCAACTTTTCCACAACGGAAACATGCGAGAGGTAACTTCCCTTTGAATTTCCCTTTCCCCTTCTGGAACTTCTTTGCAATGAGAGAAAGAATTTCTTTCTCTTCGTCATCATCACCGCTACTATCCTTTGAGATTTTAAATTTATCCATGGCCTTGAATGCCATTTCCTTGCTCACCCGAGTCGTAGCATCTTCTGGTTTGACTCTGATTTCATAAGCTACCAAACTGCTCAGTAGGTCATCTAGAGAAAGTTTGGAAAGATCTCTTTCCTCAAGAGCTGACACCTTCGCATTATACAGAGGTGGAAGTCTTCTTAATATTTTCTTTACAATATCAATGTCTTTGATTTCTTCGCCTAGACCCCGAATTGCTCCAACCACTTCAGTAATTCGATTGAAGAAAGAGTCTGCATTCTCATCTGGATGCATCTTCAGATCATCAAACCGATTGTGTAGCACTTGTAGTTTCGCCTCCTTCACTTTGCTATCACCTTCATAAATATTCTCAAGTTTATCCCACATAGATTTTTCTGAGGTGCAATTCATCGCCTTCAGGTAAATCTGATCAGAAAGGGCTGCAGTGAGAGCATTCTGTGCTTTAGCATCTGCATCAAGAAGTTTCCTGTCTGTTTCAGTCATAGCCAGACCTGTTGGATCAGTGACATGTATTCCTTGAACAGTAGAAAAAAGAACTTCCATTCCAAGAGATCTTAGATGAGATCTCATTCTGTTCTTCCAGATCTGGAAATTGCTTCCATCGAAGTGAGGGACTCCCCTGACATTGATCGTGTTTTCCATGACGAAGAAGGTCAGATTCAACGCCAGCAACCTTTACCCTCTGATACCACTTGAAGGACCCCGGGACACCCTGAGAGGGGAGGGGTGAATCAGGGTGACCACTTTTTCTTTTAATGTGTTGGATCTTGTTCCCACGTTGGTAGGAACTTGTTGAACCTGTATGATGATTATGATCAAAATGAAAACATTCACATGCACAGAGAAGACACAGCCATTTTTACTTGGTTCACCACTAAGGGCTACGTCCAAGGAGCATACGCCGACAGGTTGTCGGTCGTACCTAAATCCACTATGCTTCACTAGCTGTGAATACAAAAGTTCGGGTACAGACACTCTGTCCCAGGCTCACTGCCTTTACAATAGTTCAGGGATAGCTCACTGCGTCCCTCGGGTCACTCCCGTTGACTCCCCCTGGCTCACTGCCGTTGGTGAAGTCCCACTCAGTTTATAGACGTGAAGGTCTCTTCTTCATTTGCATAAGAGTGCATCCTTTGTTGTATGTAGATGCTCTATTGAAGTCTGATTCTCACCAGAAGAAGAATATCACTTTTCCTCGAATGAACCGAGTAGTCTCTCGGCTTTCGTGCAGCTCCAAACACGCCGGTGGACTTCAGCAAAACCAGGCGCGCTTCTCCAAGACAGTCGCGCAAGTCCCACTACGGCGCGCAAGTCCACACTGGCGCGCAAGTGTCATCAACACAGTTGCGCGACTCTTCCTTCCCCAACTACAAACTTGCGCGGTCCACTTCCTTTCTCTTCCAGACCACCTTGGGCGCACAGCCAAACACCGGCGCGCAAGCTCTACTTGCGCGACAAAACAACCACCTGCGCGACTCAACCACCTGCGCGACGAGAGCTCGAACAATCTCTCGGCCTTGAACTTCGTTGCAAATGAGGAGGGGTGGTCCAGTATTTATAGGCAAACTGGACCCCCTGCGCGGCGGCGCGTAAGTCCTCGACGGCGCGCAAGTCTTGTCTTCAATAAACTCTGTCGCGCAACTCACTTGCGCGACCCAACCAACACTTGCGTGACCTTCTTGCCTTAGCCAAATTTTGATGTTCTGATCCTCAAAATCATATGGCGCGCAAGTCTTTCATCCTCCAAGAGCACGGCACGCAAGTACCTTTGCCAAAAACACTTTACTTTATTGGCCGATTTTTAGGCCCAAAAATTTGGCAAACACTGGGAAACAGCGCCACCTTCACTACTGTTTTCTGCTTGAACGGTATGATCACTTTGTTGGTACACACCCTGAACTTCCACTGAGGATTGACAACAAACACAAACCATACACCAAATCATGCTTTGAAGAACCTGGTTCCAACAGATAAGAGGTCATTGCCTGATAAACTCTTTCTTGCTTTATGGGCTTATCGGACTACCACCCGCACTGCAACTCGGTCAACTCCATATTCATTGGTATATGGAACAGAAGCCGTCTTTCCCATTGAAGTTCAACTACCCTCGCTCAGAGTTTCCATTTGTGATCAATCATCTACAGATGAACAATCTCAAAAGCAATTGAATGAATTGGAATGGTTAGATGAGAAAAGATTGTGCACTTTTCACCACTTGGAAGTCTATCAGAATCGAATAGTACGAGCTTTTAACAAAAAAGTTCGTCTTCGTTCATTCACTCAGGGAGAATTGGTATTAGTTCTCAGAACTCCAATGATACAAGGAAAGAAACCTCCCAAGCTTGATCCAAAATGGGAAGGACCTTATTCAATACATAGGGTCTACTCCAATGGATCTTATTCATTAATATCAATGGATGGAGAACTCATCACTACTCCAACCAACGACATATTTTTGAAGAAGTATTTTGTATAAACTGCGAAGTACCTTTCTCGTCCTTTCTATATGACATTAAACCATATAGCAATGGTCCATACATATGACCTTAAACTATTTGTAATTTCGTCTCACACGATGTTAAACTATGAAAAAGTTCCCTAAATGGTCCAGTATGACCTTAAACTGTAACTAGGTCCTGTATCACCTTAAACTGCATCATCAACGGTCCATGCATACGACCCTAAACTATTTTCAAGTCCCTTGTGTCCAGAAAGACGTTAAACTGTGACGTCCTAACTACAAGATGCTAAACTGTATAAAAGTCCCTTATGTCCGGAAAGACGTTAAACTACATAATCATAAAAGGTCCTGTATGACCTTAAACTATTAGCACTTTCATCCAACATAACGTTAAACTGTGGGAAAAAAAATCCCCAATGCGTCCAACATGACGTTAAAATGG